>JARHVA010002769.1:1665000-1815000 GCA_037957365.1 Torreya grandis
GACTCCTCAACATCTTATTTGATCCAAATTTAAGATTTAAACACAATGAAGAGGAGAAGTTCTAAGTCTTGATGTAATAATATACGATTGTATGAAGTCTTTTGAATGGCAAGGATCATATTTGGAATATTAGTGAATGATTCAAAGTGAATTAATATATAAGAAAATTATGGATTATGTGTTATATGTGTAGTTGTATTATATTATGCATTTTTACACAAATAAACCAAGTGTGATGAAGAATGACAAAAAAGATATGGTGTAATCACCTAAAAATGACACTTAAGTGATAAGAGTTCTACTTGAGACCACCCATCTCTAGATTAGCTCTAAGCCTATCTTAGGGCCTATTTTCACACTTATCAAACCTTTGTGTCAGATATAGGCATACCTAAACATCCCTAAATGATATTGACATCTTAGGACTTAGTGCCTTGGGTTTTTCCACTTGGACATTAGTGCCATAATAGGGACAATAGTGCCTTGGCGCTAATGTCCTAGTTTTGGCTCTATTATCCCTTTTCATAATTTCTATACTAACAAATATATTTTCAAATCAAGACCACCTACGTTTGGCCTAAACCTTTTTGATGACCTGTACAAGCACCAAAATAGTATATCTACATGACTTTTATCCCTCTAACGACTAGAAGGAAATTAGATGCAGTTTACACATACAAACTCAAAACAAATTGTGCACAATCAAAGTTATTAATCCATATTACACCCTAATTATACATATAACCATATAAAACATTCCTAAGCTTATATTACTCAGGTTTCTTATCTCAATCACATTCAAATCACTTAATCCAACATTAACATTAGCCTAACTTACATTTGTACAAATACTTAGGTGGGGAGAATTACATCAGACTTGATCCCTCCTTAGAGTATTGGTATGTAGGAAACTCTCATCACAATGAGGTGTTGAGGATGTCCAACCTACCCCACTAAAAAGACACTTTACTACTTGTGTCAATTAGATGACCTAAAAACATGGAAGATTAGGGTTTGTACATAAAATCAATCAAAATAAGTCATCTATAGAGATCTAAAAATTGTGCACACAAGAACATGATTGACATATCCAAACACAGATGCACCTAAAAGCTTAAAATAGTTTTACACAGAGGACACTACTACCAAAATAAGGACAATAGTACCACATAGTTCTACTATCCAATTAAGGCGTTACTATCTAGGAAATATTTTGACACCTAAATCTTGTCTACAAAACTTAGATCAACCTCTATCTTAGTTTGTAGCCTACAAATCTCTTGTTTTAGCTATTTTCCAGCTAAGTACTTGTTTACATTATTTATTGCTATTTTTAGAAAGGTCAAATTAAGTCATTTATATTATAAATTAGTGGATATATCTATTTTATATTTATACCTTAATTTACTATACTCAAGCCCCTTAAAAACATAGGATTTACATTTACTAAGTCCTAAAACATTAAAAAAATTAGTGAACATGACTCATTTTGAGCACATTATTCCAAAACCCTAGTGCACAATTAGGGTTTCCCTTCTTATTTCTAGAACATACTCAATTTTAAATTTGTATCCCATCATCATGATTATCATGATGGATGTTATTTTCTACTTTTTGGCACAAAGTCTTATGGTTTGTCTAGCATGCTTATTACCTGTCATTAGTAAAAAAATGCACATGTATATCACTCTTCTCATGGAACATATTAGAACTCAACTTATTTTACACATTGGTTATCCATCTTTTGATTCCCCTTATTATGAGGATCATTTATACATGGATCACTTTGAATTAACTTCGATTATTACTCAATGACAAAGCCCAAATGGCTCATTTTGTTTTGCCTCCACCTAGACCAGTTAATTATCTTTACTCACACCCTACCTCTACTAATCACCCTTGGAAAATAGTAAATATTTTTGTTTGAGATGTTGCTAGATGGAAAAAGATGCCTCTTAAATATATACATGAACAATGAAATCCCACCATCCCTCCTCATCCCCATCACACTACAATGGGACCTAGAGATCACCAAATAGCATTTGATATTTTGGATGAATTAAGAAACACACCAACTAAGTTCTCCATATTGGAATTACTTCAACATTCAACTATTTTCAAGGATATTCTTTTTCAAACATTTAATCATACATCTTTACCTCATGACATAGAACCAACTTACTTTGCATCTATCATGAACACTATCAAGGACATTGAGTATGTTATATATTTTTCCAATGAGGATTTGCCATCAAAGTTAGTTATTGATCAAAATTTATTCTCTTCATTCAAGCATAAATAAATACCACCAGTATTAAATGATTTATAATTAATAGTGGTTAAATACTTTACATATGTAACGTCACATTTTTATAGACTATGGGGGTTAACATAGCATCCATTTAGTACAAATATAAGAAAATCAGAGGTTTTGATGGCATTTCTAGACAAACATTGAGTCCTATTACATTGGATATTAAGGTTGGGACAAAAACCCTACCTACATAGTTTTAAGTGATACCTAATCATTTGCACTACAACCTATTACTTAGGAGACCTTGGATACATGTTATAGAGGTCGTACCCTCTACCTTGCATAGATGTGTCAAGTTTTTACTTAACATATACTTATACACTTGTACAATAGATAATAGACCATTTATATATTTTATAGTCACCAAACTTACCACCTTGAGTACATATTCAAATGGGACACCTCATGTTATTATAGAGTCCCCACCTCACAAGATTATGATTGAGTAGATGCATACATATGAGGTTGGGGAATCCAACAACACTATTCCTACACCTATTCCAGATCCCCCTATAACAAAATTACCTTCACCAATGATGAAGGAAGACCCTCATACAATACATACATCTCCACCCAAGGTGGATGATGGGATTCTCATAGCACAATCACCATTACTTTTTAACTCAGAAGAAGCATACATCCATAACTTTGATATAGATTCCCAGGCCACCACAAAGGATAATCTAACACCCATTGACATTGATGATTATTTATGTGGATTGAGTTTCACACTAGTAGGCCCTAGAGAATATAGAGAAGATTCTAAAGCACTCATGCATTTTTCTACACTGGTAGCACCACTAGTTCATAGTCTTACAATTATAGGCTCACCTACTTAGTTGCATTTAGAGGCAAATATATCCATTCACTTAGTACATATGGTTACATCTATGGATATAGACCCATTTATAAAAATTCAGGTAGGTAATTCCTAGGATAGACCACACCAAACTCTCTATATATTACTTGACAGAGGATTGATGGCATTACCCACAATTTGGCATGGATCTATCAATAGATTGTCATAGTAGGAAGGTCAACCCTTTTATCATTTTCATATGCTTACAGGACATGATGCATATATATGCTCAAAATTACATCATTAGTTGAATAATTTCAAGGCTTAGGGCACTATTCAGATCATACAACCTTTACCTCAATAGGTGCAGGAACCATGACAAAAACATCATAGACATAGATACTCATGACATTATTCATTAACTATCCAATTTTTTGTTGTGAACAAATACATCTCCCATGTTTCTATAGATAAGGATTCTAATCCTTATACTTGACTTTGGAATTTTTATAGCACATAGGATATTAGGAGAATGATCTACAACATGCCATACATTTTTATGATTCCATATGACATATCACAATACTAGTTACATGTGGCCCCAAGGTGGCCAACAAATTATTCTTTATCATGAGCACAAGCACTCATATACATGTTACACTTGGTAGTACATGGTTACAATTGATGTATGCCATATTTAATTGATTAGGAAAATGTTTGACATTCAATCACAAGGGACACATGGTCTACATTTTACATGATGGTATAGATGAGAACCACAAGTTTCATACATATATTTTGTGGTCCAATGTGGTTTACCCTAGGACCACATGGGAGGTATCTTACACAGTATAAAAACATGTTATTCAGATGAATAAAATCTTAATTGACACTAAGGATAAGGCTACACTAATATATACATCATGGTATGATGATTACGATGATGAGGACTTATTTGAGTTCAGACAGATCTAGTATCTGACATTGGATCACCTCCCACTTGATCTACTATTTGATAATCCTATACCTACTCAGATTTTTTATCAGTTAATACTAATTTAGACTCAACATTACGAACATCTTAGATCTTATACAGATTTATACCACATGTTCATGAATACTTTCATTTATATATTTCCTAATTTAAACTTGATTGTGTCTTTATGCTTCTTCTATTTAAGGGCATTTGAATATACCTTTGCTCTATGGCTCTACGCCACTTTTTTCATTATATGTATACTTTGGACATGTGCCCATCTCCTTTTTACGCCTTCCTAATTATGTATGTGGAAATTTGAATGTCCTTCCATGTGGCTCTAATCCAACTTTCTTGGTGTTTGTGTATGTGGACATTTGAGCATGTCATTGTATGCCTTGCTTTATTAGATTTAGTGACATGTGCCCATGTCCCTTGTATTGTGTCCCCTTGGCCTACTTTGTGCACCTCATGTGTGTTGTATGTATGCTTTTTTGTATGTGTTATGGCCATGACACTTTTATCTTGCTTGTTACACACTCTAATTTTAGATTCCATGAGGAACCTCATAAATTTCACATTCCTACTTAGATGTCATTGTTAGCAATTTTGGCCTATTAAGGCCAAATTGCTACCCCTATTATCTGAAACTTTCCTTAGAATGGTCAAATTTCCCTTTGTAGCTGGTCATTTATGGTCCTATTAGCCAAAATCTTGAAGTAAGAAGAAGTGGAGAACTTGATTAATCAAAAGTACAAGTTTATTTTCTTTCGAGACTCTTTTTCACCAAGTGTTCTTTCTTTAAAAGTTTTTGTTTTTGAGGTTTTTGTCTAAGTGTAGGGAATTATTTCAGACATTTTGTACAAAGGAATTGGTCTTTCTAATTTTCTCAAAGGATATATTTCTAAAGGGATTGTTTTAGACATTTTTTTTTGAAACAACTTTTCTGAAGGTCACTTCAGTTTTTTTGAATGGTCCAGTTAGAAAATTCCAAAGGAATTGGTCTTTCCAATTTTCCCAAAGGATATCATTTCGAAGGGATTATTTTGGACATTTTATCTGAAATAATTTTTTTGAAGGGTACTTCAATTTTTTTGAATGGTCCAGCTAGAAAATTCTAAAGGAATTGATCTTTCAAAAATTCTTGAAGAAATGGTCCTTTCCAAGAAGCCAAAGGACACTTTTCTCGACAAAAAGGTCACTTTCAAGATCCTAAATGGTAACTTTCTCTTCAAAAAAGGTCATTTTCAAAAATTTTGAGGACCATTTCAAAAGTTTCAAAGGGTTCATTTCAAAAAGGAAAAGTCATTTTAAAGAAAGCTAAAGGGCACTTTCCTTTTAAAGAGGGTATTTTCAGGAAGGCTGAAGGGTATTTTTGGCAAAGTGGCCCAAAATAGAGCTCCCAAAGACATGATTTCCTTCAGACATTTTGTCCATTAAATTTTTTCAAGACAAAAATTCTATGAAAAATATTGAAAGAAAATTCTAAAAATAGATAAACCGTGGATAAATTATCCGAAGGAAAATTTCATCTCAAAGTGCCCAAAATAAAAGAGAAAAGAGAAAAGTCATGAACAAATTGTCCACGAGAAAGGACAAAGAAAAACATCCTAAAGAAACAAAACTTTAAAAGAAATAGACAGAAGCAAAAAATCTAAATAAAAGTTTTGAAGACCTTTTTTCATGAAAAATTAGTTGAACAAATAGTCCAAAAGAATTATATACCAGATAATAGTCTGAAAGAATTGTAGACCAGATAATAGCCTAAAGGAATACATGTAGAAACAAAGAGCCTGAGAGAAAAAGGTTGAGGAACTTCAAAGAGCTAACATAGAGTTTCAAATGCTACATATCTAATCTTCACATTGAATTTCATGCATGCTTTAGTTTTTAAAGCCCCTTTTCATGTAAGGGAGGCCATTTGGAGTTGATTGGTCTTGAGTTTGAGTTAAGTTTTTGTCAAAGTGTCACATCTATTCTAATTTATCTTGTTAATTGAAGGCTTTCAACACTTCCAAATTGTTTAAACTAAATTTATTCATCTAAATATTTCTGTAACATCATCTCACACAGTATAGAGTTACTTGGAGTTAACTAGACAAGGCCTATCATGCATCTTCCTTGTTTTCCATGCAAAGAAAGACTTTATTTTACTTTAACTCAACTTCAAAACATATCAAGTGGATTTTTTCTTTGAATATTTAACATATCTTTCCATGCATGAAGGAGATTAGTCCAAGATGGACCCACCATCCTTTTCCAATGCCAAAGAGATTTTTCATGCAAGACATAAGACAAAAGTATATTTTTGAAGGTTTTGTTATCTTTTGATAGCTCAAGTTGGACTTGTGTGCTGTGGGAGTTGATCTCCTACCCAAATTTCAATGCCAATCTCTTGGATTTTATATGCTTTTATTATATAAGTTGGCTTTTCAGCCATTTTGAAGGATCCCTCTTTTAAAAAAAAATAGACTTTGTCAAGATTGAGTTTTGTAACCTTTTTAAATAAATAAAAGGACCATTTTTAGATTCTAAGATGTTGGTATAGTGTATTTATGTTAGTGATTTGCATATGTGATATAATTTTATTCCTTGTCAAGTCCTGATTCTTACTTAATTACTAGTTGATTGGATTATACAAGTCATGTTCTATGTTTGATGTATTTTGGTTGAAGTTACAATAAATGTAAGTGGCTAGTTAGTGCCTTGAATCAGGCATATTCCATCATTTCCCTCAAGTTTTGATCATCAGATAAAGACCTTTTCATGAAATGCTAATACATAGGAGTAAATTGGAGTTGAAGACTCAGTCTTTTATTGTCTAATAAGTGTTTTAGAAGCTCAAATTGAGTGGATGAACCAAAATATAGGTGTTTCATAATCATCAAATAGAATTTCCCTTCAATTTTATTTCTTACATTTTCCCTCTTCCATTTTCCCTAATAGTTTATAGCATAGATTAGGGATCCTAATTGATACACCAAAGGAAGCTAGCCCTTAGAATCTAGAGATTCAATCTATTGATTAGGCTACCCATAGCCTAGGATTATTTCCATGTTTCAGCAGATTGTGAAGGCCTAAAATGACCTTCACAAGGGTGTGAGTCTGATTGATAATGATTTTTGGCACACTTAGTGGGACACTTACTCCTTGGCATAGTGAAAGTTTGGAGTTGAAGATAAACATTTATAGTAGATGAGAATATCAATCTTCATCACAAGCTAGAGATTCTTCAGGTTGCAGAGTTTATAGCATCATTTAGGCAATTCTTTCATGCCAAAGGTTACTATGAGGTTAGCTAGCAAAGGTATTTCTTTTGAACTCATTGATTTATTTTATACATCATATAAAAGATCAAGGTTTAGTATGACAAACCCATATCCTCAAAAATAATATTTATCTCCTACTTATCCCATTGTTCTAATCACTACAACCCCCACTATCCAAATGGCTATCAAAAACTAGGTGTTTATTTCATTCAATAGAGGTAGCCCACTAAATTTAGCCTAGTTTAATGACATTCTAGTGTCTACCCTCAAGAGAATCCCATTCTTCTCAAGAGAAAATCAAATAACCCCTATTGATCATATCCAAGATATAGCTAATCTCTATTTAGTCCATAATGTTATTGAGGATAATGTTGTTGTTAGATTGCTTGTTGCTTTCTTCAAAGGAAAAACATTTCATTGGTATAAAAACCTACCACTAAACTCTATTTCTACCTGGGATGAATTGGGTGCATCTTTAGTTAAGTAATTTGAAGACAAATTTGATCACCTCTCTTTGGTTGAATAGTTAACTACCATAAAGAGAGTTCCTCATGAGTTCATGTCTAGTTTTAATCTCAAATTCCAAAATACATGGACTAGGATACCTATTTTTATTAAGCCATCCCTTGAATATGCATTCTTGTACTATTTGAAATCCCTTAACTCTGACATTAGTGTGATGATACAATCAATGGTTGGTACTACCTTACCATATACTTATGAGGTTGCAATAAGGGCATCAAATAGTTTGATACAAGTTGGTAAGATTTCTCCAAGTCCTCCAATTCCTATATTACTAGAATTAAATTCTATACCAGCCCTTCAAGTTCCTCAAATTCCATCCTTAGCTCCTATTCCATCACCTCAAGCTCAAATTGCAGCCCCTACTAGTCAAGGTAGTGAGATAGGAGAGTTGAAAGGCTTGTTACAATCCTTTGGGAATGAAATAGTTCAACTCAAGAGACAATAATATCAAGATAATAGGCCTTATGAATAAAACAATTATACCACCTATCATCCCTTCAAAGATCAAAGGCCTCCTTATCAAGGTTTCAGAGAGAATAGACCACCTTATCAAACACAAGGAGCCATAACTCTAGCTAATCCATATGTTTCCATTGATCCTAATGTTCCTTCCACTTCAAATTCCATTTTTCCCACACCACCTCAAAATAAATTGATGTAGGATTTAGGTTGGTAGTCCTTAAATCTTAATAATGCTCAAAAACAAACCTTGGTATCACAAAACATCACTATGACACAGATGACACAAGAAGATTTTTTTTTTCAAGGAGTTCAGTACCAATATATAAGTTTGGCATCACAAGGAGAGACTCAAAAAATTCAAGGGCAGCCTGATTCCATTAATATAAATTAGTAAGTGGATGATCACGTTGCTTTTACTTAGGGTGTTGAAACTAACAATATAAGTGGTCAAGTTGCAACTATAACTAGAGCTAGAAGAAGAGCCATTGATGAGGCTAAAGAGGTGAAAAATGTTTCAATTACTCCCAATTTTGTTTTTAATAGTATAAAATAATAACTTTCTTCCCCTAAAACTCAAAAAAATCAAAATATAGAGGTTAGTAAAGTTTATCGAATACCTCTAATTCGTGAGTAGCCAGTGCTTCAGAAAATGTAACCAAAGGTTGGTGGATCTTAGTTTAGGATAGTGGATCAGATGAAGAATTATAATATCATCATTATCATGTGGGATTATTTTTCCATCCCAAGACACAAATATATGCTCATCTAAGATCTTTTAGCTCTCAAATTATCTCCAAAACCGATTGAGAAAGAAGGTGTTATCTTAACTAATTCAGATCAACCAACTAATCAACAAGTAAATCAAGAAAATAAGATGGTAAAGGTGGGAAAAAATAAGGTAAAATAAAATAAAACTCATCCTTTCTACCTTTCTTTGATATTGGGTAATACTTTGGTTCATAAATGTATGGCGGATAGTGGAGCTAGTAGTACAATCATGCCTAAACAGATTATAGATAAGCTCAGCCTTGTTTATGAGCCAAACACTAAGGGGGTATTGAAATTGGATGGGTCACAAAAAAAATGGTAGGCATCATCAAAAATATGAAATTGACATTACATGCTTGTCCCAATGTTACTATTTAGCAAGATGTTGTTGTGGTAGACTTGCCTCCTTACTTTGCTATGTGCCTTTCAAGGGACTTCACCTCAAAGATTGGGGGATATTTATCAGCTAATTGGACTTATTTGATGTTTATAACTAGGAATGGTACCAAGGTAATTATTCATTCTAAACCTAATGTATGTTTCCATATGGATCCATATATGTCAAGTGTTACGAACACTAACTGTATCATCTCAGATGATGTACTAGAAACTAGTGGAGTAGAAAATGGATCACCTTTAAATAGAGTTTTATATTTGTTTCTTGATGAGTGAGATTCCACTTTTCATTATCATTATCCTTATAATATAATTGAAGAAGAAAGACTTAGTGTGTATTGCCTTCATGATAATGATGCACTAATTCTGACCATGGTTAAGGATGATGAATCTAGTGAAGGTTTGTGGAAATTACACTTTGATGGATCAAGGAATAAGCATGGTACCAGAGCTATAATGATGTTGGTTTTTCCAAAAAATTAGAGATATTTTTCTTCTATTAAGTTTCAATTTGTTTTTTCAAATAATGTTACAGAGTATGAGGTGTTAGTTCATGGTTTGCAGTGGGCTAGGAAGATGAAAGTCAACACCTTGCAAGTTTTTGGTGATAGTGAAATTATAGTTCACCAAGTAAGAGGTTCAAATGCATGTAAAAATTTGTTGATTAAATATTACAGGCATAGAATATGACTTACTTGAATATTTCTAAGCTTTTAACATTTAGGCAATACCAAGAGGTGAGAATAAACATGATGATAGGCTGGCTACTATTGGGGCACAATTTAGTATCCCAGTTGATATAAAAAGTGAAAAAAATCAGTCACATATAAAGGTGATTATAAGGCCTTCTATTCCAAATAATCATGAGAATTGGCAAGTGTTTGAAGATGAAAATCAAATTATGAGATTCTTGCAAGAGGAGGCTAAGTTTTCTTCAAGAAACCAATCAAAGTATTTGTAGTAATATGGTGATCAGGTTGTGAAACTAAAAACAAATAAGTTTCCCAAGGGATTGGTCACACTTGAGAACAATTTTAGTGGTGATGATGAGTTAAGGAAGGAGAAGTCATACTTGTCAACAAAATAAGAGCACTATGTTAATATAGAGATTACAACTGGTAAGAATTTGAAGCTAGGTAAGGTATACACTCCTTCACAAAAGGAGGCTTTCATCGAGTTATGAATAAGTTTTGTTGATGTATTTGCATGGCAATATTTTGATCTCAAGTGATTTGACCCAAGTTTAGCTCAACACACCATTGAGTTAGAGGTTTAAACTAAACCAATGAGACAAAGACAAAGGCCCATCAATCCTAAGCTTAAGCCTTTGATGAGATATGAGCTTCACAAACTCATAGAGTTAGCGATTATATTTTCAATTAAGCACTCAACATGGGTGACAAATATTGTTCTAGTATTGAAGAAGAATGGTGAGATTACATTGTGTGTTGACTTCCATGATTTGAATAGGGATTCACTTAAAGATCACTATCCATTTCCATCAATGGAATAAATTTTAAAGCTAGTTCTAGGTTTAGAGAGGTTTTCTTTGTTAGATGGATATAGTGGCTACAATATGATTTTGGTCAAGGAAGAGGACCAATTTAAGACAACCTTCACAACCAAGTGGGGGACATTACATACAGAAAGATGCCTTTTAGTTTATCTAATGCTAGAGAAACCTTTCAGAGAGCCATGGATATGGAATTCCAAGGCCTTCTTAATACATTTGTACTTGTTTATTTGGATGATATAACAGTGTTTTCAAAGAGTGAAAATGATCATATGGTTCATCTCAAGCAAGTGTTCGAAAGGTATAGGATATTTGGGGTATCTCTAAATCCCAAAAAGTGTGTCTTCTCAGTTCATGAAGGTAAGCTCCTTAGACATGTGGTTTAAAAGTATGGTTTAAGCATAGATTCTAAAAGAGTAGACTCCATTCTTTCACTCTCCTTACCCAATCACAAAAAGGCTTTGTAAATATTTTTAAGGAAAATCAATTTCATAAGGAGATATATCTCAAATTTTGTCATTTCAACTAAGCCATTTACAGCCATGTTAAAGAAGAATTAGAGCTTCAGCTAGTCCAAATAAGGAATAAAGAGTTTTGAGGATATTAAGAAGGCCATAGCTAGTGCTCCTACACTTATAAATTTAGATTTCATAAAATATTTCATTTTGTATACATATGCTAACATGGATACCATTTCAGACATTCTTATGCAAAAAAATCCTGAGGCTTTAGAGTAGCCAATAGCCTTCTTTATTCAAGGCTTGGAAGAGTATGAAAAAAGGTATTATTTTGTCAAAAAACATGTACTTTCAGTTATAAGGTCTCGTAAAAAGTGTAGATACTTGTTGTCTAACAATAAAATACACTTAATGGTTTCTCATCCGAGCATCAAGAAGTTCCTTTTTAAAAATGATATAAAAGAGAAGAGGGATAGTTAGATAACCAAGGTAATGGAGTATGGTATGAAAATTAAGATCACAAAGTTGATTAGAGTCAAAGGACTTTTTGAGCATCTAGCTCAAGATTTTCAAGAGACTAATGAGGTTACAGCTGGTCATATCTCACCTTCCAACTAGTTTCATGACTTGGTAAGATATTTCCAAGATGGTATTTATCCCTCTTATCTAAGTGATTCAAAAATAAGATATTTTAGGTTACAATCAATTTCATTTTTGCTTATTGATAATGTTTTATTCAAGAAATATATCAATGGCATGTTGTTAAGATATATAAATCCAAGCCAAACTTAGAGATTTCTTGAAGAATTCCATGATAGACATGGTGGAGGATATTTTAATGCAAGAACTATAACCCTTAAGATCATGAGAGGTGGGTACTATTGGCCTAGTATATTTGGTGATTTCCATGCATGGGTTAGGAAGTGCAAATAGTGTGCTATGTTTGTAAGAAAAGTGAAATTTGCAGCCTTACCTCTTCAACCAATTATGATGGATTAGTCCTTTGTCCAATGAGGATTGGATTTCATTGGTCTCATAAATCCTCCTTTAATTTTAGGACATAAATAAATTCTAATTGTTATAGATTACTTCACACATTGGACAAAAGTAGTGGCATTAAAATAAGTAAATGAAACCAATGTTCCAGATTTATATGAAGTTTACTTTCTAGATTTGGAGTTCCTTCAACTATTATTTCTGATAATACAATGGATTTTATGGGAACTAGGATCAGCCAATGTGTTTTCTAACATGGAATTTATCTTAACATTTCATCAAAGTATTATCCACAAGGCAATGACCTTACTAAATCTATGAATAAGAACCTATTGAAGATCATAAGGACTCTTGAAGACAATCATAGGTCATGGCATCTCAAGTTGAAGTCAGATCTATGGGCTGATAGGATCACCTACAAAAGATCAATAACCAACTCTCCATACAAGCTGGTATATGGTAAAGAAGCAAGGTTACCCATTTCTCTTGAGTTTCCTGTTTTATAACTAATGCATCAACTTGAGTTGTTGGAGAATGAGCCCATGAAGATTAGGTATGCTAAGCTTATGGAGTTGGAAGAGATAAGAAATCAGTCCATGCTAGCCATGGAAATTCATCAAGCACAAGTAAAGAGAACTTTTGACAAGGGAGCCTCTTTATGAAGTTTCGAAGAGGGAGATTTGGTCCTCAAGTGGGACGAAGATAGAGCTAAACTAGGAAGGCACACAAAGTTTGATTCCCTTTGGAGTGGCCCATACAAAATCTATAGTTGCAAATCCCATAATGCCTTCCACCTTGCAAAGATGGATGGTGAGGAGCTTCTAATTCTAGTCAATGGGATACATTTAAAATATTTCTATTGAAGAGCTAAGTTCCTTGTGCATGGTTTATTTGTTTGTTTTTCTCCAACTGTTGTTCAAGCACATTAGTTTAGTTCTATTTTATCCCAAATAAGTGCTTTTTTGCACATTTACTTTGTTTAGTTAGTTTCCTATTTTATGTGTTTTCCTTCTTATTTTGGAGGATGAAGGTTGTCTCATACCAAGTTAAAAAGATAATTTGCAGTCATGGATAAAATTTGTAATTACTTTGTGAGTTGAGGAGTCATGTAAATGGTCAAGTTCTTAAGCATAACAGGCATGCTTCCTAGCTGAGTTACTAAAATGTTAGTAATTTTAGCCTGTCAAGGCCAAATTGCTACCCCTATTATCTGAAACTTTCCTTGGAATGGTCAAATTCTCCCTTGTAGCTGGTTAGTTATGTTCATATTAGCCCAAAGCTCAAAGTAAGAATAATTGGAGAACCTGATTAATCAAAAGTACAAGTTTATTTTATTTTGAGACTCTTTTTCACCAAGTGTTCATTCTTTCAAAGTTTTTGTCTAAGTGTAAGGAATTGTTTCAGACATTTTATCCAAAGGAATTGGTCTTTCTAATTTTCCTGAAGGATATCTTTCTGAAGGGATTATTTTAGACATTTTATCCGAAACAACTTTTTCGAAGGGCACTTCAATTTTTTTGAATGGTCCAGTTAGAAAATTCTGAAGGAATTGGTCTTTCCAAATTTCCCAAATGATATTTTTTTAAAGGGATTATTTTAGACATTTTGTCCAAAATAAATTTTCTAAAGGGAACTTCAATTTTTTTGAACGATCCAATTAGAAAATTCCAAAGGAATTGGTCTTTCCAAAATTCTTGAAGGTATTTTTCCTGAAGAAATGGTCCTTTCCAACAAGTCGAAGGGCACTTTTCTCAACCAAAAGGTCACTTTCAAGAACCCAAAGGGTCACTTTCTTTTCAAAAAAGGTCATTTTTAGAAATTCTAAGGACCATTTACAAAGTTTGAAAGGGTTCAATTCAAAAAGGAAAATTCATTTTCACAAAAGTTGAAGGGTACTTTCCTTTTGAAGAGGGCATTTTCAAGAAATAGGGGTATTTTCAAGAAGGCCAAAGGGTATTTTTGGCAAAGTGGCCCAAAATTGAACTTTCAAAGACATGATTTCCTCCATACATTTTGTCCGTGGAAATTATTCAAGGCAAAAAGTCGATGAAAAATCTTGAAAGAAAAGTTCAAAAATAAATAAGCCATAGATAAATTGTCTGAAGAAAAAGTTCATCTCAAATTGCCTAAAAGAAAAGTTTGAAGAGAAAAGTTGTGGACAAATTGTCCATGGGAAAGGACCAAGAAAAAATCCTGAAGAAACAAAACTACGAAAGAAATAGACAAAAGTAAAAAATCCAAAGAAAAGTTCTGAAGACTTTTTTTTACAGAAAAGTAGCCAAACAAATAACCCAAAAGAATTATAGACTAGACAATAGCCCAAAGGAATACACGTAGAATGAAGAGTCTGAGAGAAAAAGTTTGAGAAACTTCAAGGAGCTAACATGGAGTTTCAAATGTTGCATATCTAACGTTAACACAAAATTTCATGCATGCCTCAATTTTCAAAGCCCCTTTTCATGTAAGTGGAGGCCATTTAGAGTTGATTGGTCTTGTGTTTGAGTTGAATTTTTGTCAACGTGTCACATCTATTCTAATTTATCTTGTTAATTGAAGGCTTTCAACACTTTCAAATTGTTTAAACTGAAGTTCTTCACTTAAGGATTGGCGTAACATCATCTCATACAAGATGGAGTTACTTGGAGTTGACTAGACAAGGCTTATCATGCATCTTCCTTGTTTTTCATGCAAAGAAAGACTTTCTTTTGTTTCAAATCAACTTATAAACATATCAAGGGAAGTTACTCTTTGAAGATTTGGTGTATCTTTCCATGCATGAAGGATATTAGTCCAGGTTGGGCCCAACATCCTTTTCCAATGCCAAAGAGCTTTTTCATGCAAGACAAGACAAAAGTATATTTTTGAAGGTTTTGTTATCTTTTGATAGCTCAAGTTGGACTTGTGTGATGTGGGAATTGATATCCTACCCAAATTTCAATGCCAATCTCTTGGATTTTGTATGCTTTTACTATATAATTTAGCTTTTCAACCATTTTGAAGGATCCCTCTCTTAAAAACAACCAGAATCTATCAAGATTGAGTTTTGTAACCTTTTCAGATAAATAGAAGGATTATTTTTATATTCCAAGATGTTGTTGTTGACCCAATTTTGCCCCTCAGGCAAAATCTCGGTCACCTCCTACACCTGCTTCGCAGGCTAGTCATTTCGGGTTGCAAGATCCACCTTCAGGTTTCGGCAGTGCCGTTGCAGAGTGAAAGACGACGAAAGGCAGTCTTCAAACGTCTAGGAGAGAAAGAGCAAAAAAGCTGGAGTGTTCGACACTTAGGCAAAAAGAGGGCAGGAAAAAATGCAGAGGACGGTAAATTCGCCGCCCACTACAAGGGCGGGTAAAATGAGCCCACCTACAAAAAATATGCAAAGGGCGGCAAATTCGCCGCCCACAACACAAGAGGCCGTGGACATCGGCCGACGTCGGCAATATTGCCGTCGTCGGCAACCTACATGAGCCGACGTCGGCAGAACCGTCGACGTCGGCAGAACAGCGGCAGGCACAAAAGTTGGAAAAGCCCGCCCTAAGGCGGTGAAATAGAAAAGCCCACCCAAAGGCAGCAAAATGGAAAAGCCCGCCCTAAGGCGGCGAAATGGGAAAGTCTGCCTATGGCGGCGAATTTGAAAACCCTGCCCTAAGGCGGTGAAATGGAAAACCCTGCCCGATGGCGGGGAAGGAGAAATTACTGCCCAGAGTATAATACTACTGACATCGGCAGTTTCCACGAATCGACGTCGGCAATACAGCTGTCGTTGGTAGCTTATCGGCCGACGTCGGCAGGTTTTCTATACAAAGTCCATGCAAAGGGCGGCAAAATCGCCGCCCACTACAAGGGCGGCAAAATTCACTTGCAGTGCACAAGAAAAAACCTGCCCAGCTGCCAGAGGAGTCCAGCACGCAAAACTTGGTAGACTTGTGATGTCATCAATAGTGTTTTTCACGCTTTTCAATGAAACTTCTCTTGGCTCTTTTGCTATAAATACACAGACTTAGCCATTTCTTAGGATCTTCCTGACTTTTGTAAAGAGCAATGCTCTGCATTTTCTCCACCTGAATCAATAAGAATACAGTTTTACCTCTTTCTTGGATGGATACTCTGTGCATGTTCTCTATGTTTAATCTGTGTTCAGTCATTTCCTTTTAAATGCTCTCACAGGTTTTAAAATACTAATGTATCAGCTATCTACAGAATGTTAGTTTGCAGTTTACAGATGAAGAGTTCCATCTAGGGTGCAGAAACAAAGGAGGTCACTTACAGTATGCATTCCACAGCATCTTGGTGAGTCCCTGTTTCCTATATCTTTCCCTGAAACCTCCCTGTCATCCCAGCAACCTGGCCTTTTCTACCAAGTTTTAGTGTAGAGTATACTTGCATTTTTCTTGATTCTGAGAGTGGATCTGGAAGGTCACTCCTTTATTTTGGTGTATCACCTCTTTTAGAGTAGGATGTTTGCTTTCTTGCACTTCTTTCCCTTTTCATCCCCCCTAGTATACCTATATACCCATATTTTGCGTTACCTGAAATAAGCAAGATACATCAGAGGGAACTAGCCCATATCTAGAGACTCCCCTCTCCTGCTTCGCCGTCCCACAGGCGAGAGAGGGGTTTCCATGTTGCAGGGAGAGGGCAGGAATCTGCTTTCCTGCCGCTGGGTGCACTTTCCAGCGTCAACAGTTTTGGCACGCCCGATGGGACTCCTTTTCTCAACACAGTAGTATTTCAGGACTGATGCTGGTCCTGCTACAATCATTTCAAAAAATTTCAGCATCTAGCGACTCCACTGGTAAGAGCTCAGTTCTTTATTTTTAAGACCAGTCACTTAAACTCCTATGCCAAAGGTTACCACAAGGTTAGCTTCAAGAGGAGTCCCCTTTGAGTTCATTGAACTACCTTTAAACTCTGCTAAAAGGCTCAGGTTTGAAAGAACTCGCCCTTATCCACTAGTAAACCCTCCTGGACTTGTTGCTGAAAATACCAACCCAACTCGGCCACAAATACAACTTGTTCCAGCCATGGCCTTGCCTTTTGCAGCTTTTCATGGCGAGAGCCCTTTAAACCTCCCATGCTATGATCCGATCCCAGGAACAGCTCTAAAAAACATGCCTTCTTTTGATGGAGTCAGACCTATTACAGCGGTTGAGCATATAAAAAATATTGCCAACCTTTGCAATATTCACAATGTAACAGAAGAGAATATTGCCATCAGACTGTTAGCCTTGTCTCTGAAAGGGAAAGCTCTCGACTGGTACGGCACCTTGCCTGTGAATTCTATACATTCTTGGAATGAATTGGGCATCCGTTTAACTGATCGTTTTGGGGAAAAAAGTGATGGCCTCTCTCTTGCAGAACAACTGACCACTATAAAGAGAGCTCCACACGAGTATATGCAGGACTTCAACACGCGATTTCAGAAGACTTGGGATAGAATTTCCGTCTTGGTAAGACTGACTCCCAGCTACGCTTTCTTATACTATCTAAAAGCTTTAAATAGTGACATCGCTATGATGATCCAATCTATGGGGGGCACATCCTACCAGCTGCGTACGACATAGCCATTGCAGCCGAAAATTGCTTAATTCAAGCTGGGAAAATCGCCCCTAGGCCTCATATGCCACTTTTCCCAGAACCGCTGCCCCCAATTCAGGTTGTCGCTCCTACAATTGCTCCCCTACCTGTCATTGAGAAACCAGCAGCTTTTCCATCCAATGAATTAAATGAAGTTAAGGGCCTATTGCAGAGCATGTCAAATGAACTTGTTGCCCTTAAAAGGCAGCAAGCTCAAAACCATAAGCCAAACCAAGGTTATCAAAATTACGGCCATGCTCCTAGACCCCCTTTTCCAAACTATAACCAAGGTCAGGGGTAGCTCACTACAACCAGGCCTTATCAAAATTATAACTCAGGCCCTTCTTCATCGTCTAAAGCCATGGTGCCTACTCAGAACAATCTAGTGCAGGAGCAGCCAGGTCGTTCAACCATGGGACAAAGTCAAGAGCAAGCCGCCCACACAAACGATATGGTCAATTTTTTCCAAAATTCAGAAAATCAAGCTGCTGATTTCTCTCAGTTTTTTGAGTTTCCAGCTCAGCCCAGCACGAGTAGCAATCAAACTCAGCCGGATTCTACCCTGATAAATCACGAAGAAGGCGAGTTATGTGCAATTAATCATGGGGGGGCTGCAGACAATCAGGCTGATTGCGTCGCAGCCAACACCAGATTTAAAAGGAGAGCGGTTGAAGAAGCGCGGGCTTCCCCTCAGACAGCAACGAATCCTCCACCACACCCTTTTCAGAGGGCCCCAATTCCTGGTCAATCATCTGTACCTCCAGCTCCTCAGTCTACAGCTCTAGCTGGGATCAGCGCAAAGGAGAGCACGAAGGGAATCAGCCCCCAAGTTAATATAGTTGATCAAATGAAGAAATTGCATGTGAATATTTCTCTTTGGGATTCGTTGTCTCTTCCAGGACAAAAGGAGGTATTGAAGAAAGAATTGCATGAGCTAGATCGACAGGCCGCCTTGCGAGACACTAATAACGTCTTGATGACAAATGGGCAGCCTTCTGCTCTAGGTCAGGTAAAGAAAGAAGAAAAGACTCCCCCTTTTTATGTATCTTTGATCATAGGAGAATTTCTAGTACACAATTGCATAATTGATAGCGGGGCAAGCACTTCAGTAATGCCTAAATGCATTGCTGATAAGATGGGGTTAAAGTACGAAGCAATGAACAGAGGAGTCTTGTAACTCGATGGAACACCTGCAAAGACAGTCGGAGTCCTGAAGGGACTGAGTTTAACATTGCATGCCTGTCCGACATTCTCAATCCCCCAGGATATAGTGGTAGCAGACGTTCCTCCATATTTTGCAATATGTTTGTCTAGGGACTTTACGTCCAAGATAGGGGGCTATCTAGCAGCAAATTGGTCATACCTATTTTTCAGAACCAAGTATGGAACTAAAGTGAAAATCGAATCTGAGCCACTCTACAAGGACCACCTAGAGCCCTATTCGCCTAAAGCAGCAAATGTCAGTTACACTATCATTGATCCAGAAGACTCTCAGACAGACAAATCTTCATCTTCTGCTCTTGAAGGAGTCACAGATCTACTCTTAGATGAGTGGGGAAGTGATAACTTCGAGCACGATCCTTACAAGTTTATTGAAGAAGCGGATCTTGGCGTCTATTGCTTGCATGAAGAAAGTGCCATCATGCCCAATATAATGAAGGAGAATGAAGAAGACCCCAGCCTGTGGCAGCTATACTTCGACGGTTCCAGAAGCAAACTGGGTACTGGCGGTGGGACAATGTTAATCTCCCCTTCCAAAGAAAGGTACTTTTCAGCTTTCCATTTCCAGTTTTCTTGTACATGTAACGTTGCAGAGTATGAGTCTTTGATTCATGGACTTGAGTGGGCAAGAAAAAGAGGGATCAAGAAATTGCAAATCCTGGGGGACAGTGAATTAATTGTGAACCAAATCAGAGGCCTAAACCTGACCAAGAACTCCTTACTGAAGTCTTACAAGCATTGAGTCTGGGACTTGATGGAGGATTTCCTTGCTCTTAACATTACTTCGATCCCCAGAGAACAAAATAAACAGGCTGACAGGTTGGCAGCTGTTGGTGCCCAATTTGATGTTTCGAAAGAAATAAGCAGGGGTTGTGGTTTGCGCCATTTAAAGGTGGTGGTTCGGCCTTCAATTCCAGATAATGTTACAAATTGGCAGGTCTTCAAAAGCGACCAACAGATAGCTCTTTTCCTGCAGGAAGAAGCCGAGTTTGCGATCCACAATCAAGTGAAATTGCAGCAGCAATATGGAAATCAGATTGTTCAATTGAAGAACAATAAACTCCCTAAGGGTCTGGTCACACTTGAAAGTATTTTCAATGGAGAAGACCAACTAAGAGATGATAAAGCATGCATCACTACCAAAGAGAAGAATTATGAAAAAGTTGAAATCTTCAAGGACAAGTTGCTAGCACTTGGTAAGGTCTGCACGTTTCAAGAAAGGCAAAATTTCATTCTGTTGTGTCAAGAGTTTGCTGACGTCTTCGCCTGGAACTATAGCGACTTGAAAGGCTTCAATCCAAGGCTCGCCCAGCACACTATTGAATTAGATGAAGGCACAAAACCAGTCACACAAAAGTAGAGGCCTGTAAATCTGATGGTCGAGCTCCTTATGAAGAAAGAATTGGTCAAGTTGATTGAGTCCAGCATTATATTTCCGATCAAACATTCCTCATGGTTGGCCAATTTGGTTCCAGTTAGAAAGAAAAATGGGGAGATCAAGTTGTGCATCAACTTCAGAGACCTTAATAAAGTCTCTTTAAAAGATCATTATCCCCTTCCAAACATGGAGCAGATCCTCCAAAAGGTAACTGGTTCTGAACGTTTCTCCCTCCTGGATGGCTATTTGGGATATAATCAAATTCTGGTGCGAGACTCCGACCAATACAAAACAGCCTTCACCACTAAATGGGGAACGTTCGCCTACCAGAAGATGCCTTTCGGGCTATCCAACGCTGGTGCTACTTTTCAGCGAGCCATGGACATGGCTTTCAGTGGTTTGATAAACAAGAACGTGCTGGTGTACCTCGATGATATAACGGTTTTCTCCAAAGAGGTAGGGCAGCATATGAAGCACCTCAGACATATTTTTGAGAGGTGCAGGGAATTTGGCATCTCCCTAAATCCAAAGAAATGTGTATTTGCGGTTCATGAGGGGAAACTTCTTGGCCACATTGTGTCCAAGAAAGGTTTGTCTATTGACCCAAAAAGAGTCCGCTCCATTCTGGAGATGTCCCTACCAAAACACAAAAAAGGCCTTCAGAGTTTCTTTGGCAGGATAAATTTCATTCGGAGGTTCATTCCGAACTTTGCTGAAATAGTTAAACCCTTGACCTCCTTGCTAAAGAAGGGTGAAGAATTCAAATGGACGACGCCAAGGAAGGACAACTTTGAAGCTATCAAATAGGCTCTGACCCAGGCTCTCGCTCTAATCAGCCCCGACTTCAATAAAGACCTCAATCTCTATACTTTCAGCAACAGAGAAGTAATATCTGCCATGCTTACCCAAGCAAACAGTGATGACCTCGAGCAACCACTCGCCTTCTTCAGCCAGGGGTTGGAGGACTTCAAAACCAGGTACACCTATGTAGAGAAGTAAGTCCTGGCAGTAGTGCGCAGCTTGAAGAAATTTAGATATATGTTGTCAAATAGCAAAATCCATCTCATGGTTCCACATCCTGGCGTCAAGGATTTCTTGACCAATCGAGACTTAAACGAGAAAAGAGCGGGATGGATCACCAAGGTAATGGAGTACGACATAGACATCAAAATCACCAAGTTGGTGAGAGGAAGGGGATTGTGTGAACAACTAGCCACAGATTTGAGACAAAGGGATGAAGACAGCTTGCTAATCCATGATGCAGCCACTGCAGAAGAACCAGCTGTTGTAAGAGATTAGACACTGGACATGAGGCGTTTCCTTCTTACGAGCGAATGTCCACAGGGTCTCGATAGGGCCGAAAGAAGGTATTTTAAACTTCAGTCCCTTCCCTATGTTTTGATTGACGAAATATTATTTAGGAAGGATCTCTCTGGGGTTCTCCTGAGATGCATTGACTCCAGTCAGGCTGACAAGGTATTGGCTGAGTTTCACGATGGGCCGGCAGGCAGCCATTTCGCCCCTAAGACCACAGCAATAAAAATAATGAGAGCTGGCTATTGTTGGCCCACTCTCTTCAAGGATACCCATGCCTGGGTTAGAAAGTGTCAGAAGTGTGCACTCTTTGACGGAAAGTAGCGATTGGCTGCCATGCCCCTACAGCCCATTCAAATTGAACAACCATTCATGCAGTGGGGCCTAGATTTCGTAGGGATGATCAATCCTCCTTCTAGCGCCGGACACAAGTGGGTCCTGACTGCTACGGATTATTTTACTAGGTGGGTGGAAGCCATTGCTTTGAAAGAAGCAAATGAAAGCGCGGTCTTGGATTTCTATGAGGACTTAATGACACGTTTTGGGGTCCCAGCCACTATAATCTCAGATAACGCCTTGGCTTTTTTGGGGACAAAAACTAGTAAATGGGCGCTAAGGTATGGTATATACCTCAGCACCTCGTCAAATTACTACCCGCAGGGGAATGGACTAGCTGAGTCCACTAACAAAAATTTGATCAGGATTATAAAGAGGACCATGGAAGAAAATCAGAGAACTTGGCATACCAAGTTGAAAACAGCTCTATGGGCTGATCGAATCACCCTGAAAAGGTCAATCGGAAATTCTCCATACACGCTTGTGTATGGAAGGGAAGCAAGGCTTCCTATGTCACTTGAATTTCCAGCACTGGACCTCGCTCATCAACTACAGCTAGAAGAAGGAAACAGCATGGAGGTCAGATTATGTGAACTAATGGAGCTCCAGGAGGTAAGGAATCAGGCCATGGTCTCTATGATCAGTCACCAGCATCAGGTGAAAAGACATTTCGACAAGAGGTCTTCGTCAAAGAATTTTGCTGAAGGAGACATTGTCCTAAAATGGGACGAGGATAGAGCTAAGCGTGGTAAACATGCAAAATTTGATGCCCTCTGGAGTGGTCCTTACATGATTACTCAGTGCAAGCAGCATAACACATTCCATCTCTCTAGGTTGGACGGCGAAGAATTGTGTATCCCAGTCAACGGGATACATCTGAAGCATTGCCACTGAATTTTGGTTCGACTGTACATAGTTTTCCCTTATTTTTCTTCCCTTTTTCCCTAAGTGCAGTTTGCACAGTTAGTTGTTTTTAGTCTTGTGTGTTTCCCTTTGCAGTGGGGGTAAATTCTATATATTTTGATTCTGGGATATTTTGAGCTGTTGTAAACCATCTTCAAAGTGACCATCCGACTCCGCACCCAATGGATATGCAAGGCAACTGGGTTCTAAGCATAGCAGGCACGCTTCCCCCGTGAGTCGCCAATTTGTTGACCCAATTTTGCCCCTCAGGAAAAATCTCGGTCACCTCCTACACCTGCTTCGCAGGCTAGTCATTTCGAGTTGCAAGATCCACCTTCAGGTTTTGACAGCGCCGTTGCAGAGCGAAAGACGGCGAAAGGCAGTCTTCAAACGTCTAGGAGAGAAAAAGGAAAAATGCTGGAGTGTTCGACACTTAGGCAAAAAGAGGGCAGGAAAAAATGCAGAGGGCGGTAAATTCACCGCCCACTACAAGGGCGAGTAAAATGAGCCCACCTACAAAAAATATGCAAAGGGCGGCAAATTCACCGCCCACAAAACAAGAGGCCGTGGACATCGGCCGACGTCGACAATATTGCCGTCGTCGGCAACCTACATGAGCCGACGTCGGCAGAACCGCTGACGTCGGGAGAACAGCGGCAGGCACAAAAGTTGGAAAAGCCCGCCCTAAGGCGGTGAAATAGAAAAGCCTGCCCAAAGGCAGTGAAATGGAAAAGCCTGCCCTAAGGCGGCGAAATGGGAAAGTCCGCCTATGGCGGCGAATTTGAAAACCCTGCCCTAAGGCGGTGAAATGGAAAACCCCGCCCGATGGCGGGGAAGGAGAAATTGCTGCCCAAAGTATAATACTACCGACATCGGCAGTTTTCATGAACCGACGTCGGCAATACAGCCGCCCGACGTCGGCAGGTTTTCTATACAAAGTCCATGCAAAGGGCGGCAAAATCGCCGCCCACTACAAGGGCGGCAAAATTCACTTGTAGTGCACAAGAAAAAACCCGCCCAGCCACCAGAGGAGTCCAGCACGCAAAACTTGGCAGACTTGTGATGTCATCAATAGTGTTTTTCATGCTTTTCAATGAAACTTCTCTTGGCTCTTTTGCTATAAATACACAGACTTAGCCATTTCTCAGGATCTTCCTGACTTTTGTAAAGAGCAATGCTCTACATTTTCTCCACCTGAATCAATAAGAATACAGTTTTACCTCTTTCTTGGATGGATACTCTGTGCATGTTCTCTATGTTTAATCTGTGTTCAGTCATTTCCTTTTAAATGCTCTCACAGGTTTTAAAATACTAATGTATCAGCTATCTACAGAATGTCAGTTTGCAGTTTACAGGTGAAGAGTTCCATCTAGGGTGCAGAAACAAAGGAGGTCACTTACAGTATGCATTCCACAGCATCTTGGTGAGTCCCTGTTTCCTATATCTTTCCCTGAAACCTCCCTGTCATCCCAGCAACCTGGCCTTTTCTACCAAGTTTCAGTGTAGAGTATACTTGCATTTTTCTTGATTCTGAGAGTGGATCTGGAAGGTCACTCCTTTATTTTGGTGTATCACCTCTTTTAGAGTAGGCTGTTTGCTTTCTTGCACTTCTTTCCCTTTTCATCCCCCCTAGTATACCTATATACCCATATTTTGCGTTACCTGAAACAAACAAGATACATCAGAGGGAACTAGCCCATATCTAGAGACTCCCCTCTCCTGCTTCGCCGTCCCACAGGCGAGAGAGGGGTTTCCATGTTGCGGGGAGAGGGCAGGAATCTGCTTTCCTGCCGCTGGGTGCACTTTCCAGCGTCAACAGTTGTTATAGTGTATTTATGTCAGTGATTTTCATATGTGATATAATTTTTTTCCTTGTCAAGTTTTGATTCTTACCTAGTTACTAGTTGATCAGATTATGCAAGTCATGTTCTATGTTTGATATCTTTTAGTTGAAGTTATAGAAGATGTAAGTGGCTAGTTAGTTCCTTGAATTAGACATGTTACATCATTTCACTCAAGCTTTGATCATCAGATAAAAACATTTTCATGAAATACTGATTCATAGGAGTTAATTGGAGTTGAAGATTCCATCTTTTTTTATCTAATTAGTGTTTTATAATCTCAAATTGAGTAGATTAATCAAAATACAAGTGTCTCACTATCATTAAATACAATTTCCCTTCAATTTTATTTATTACCTTTTCCCCCTTCCCTTTTCCCCAATAATTTATAGCATAGAGTAGGGATCCTAATTGATACACCAAAGGGAGCTAACCCTTAGAATATAGAGATTCAATTTGTTGATTAGGGCACCCACAACCTAGGATTGTTTCCATGTTTAAGTAGACTGTGAAGGCCTAAAACTACCTTCACAAGGGTGTGAGTTTGACTGACAATAGTCATGATGGACATCATGCCCCATCCCCTAGGTAACTACTCATTTACTACTCAATTTTGTTGTTCATATCCATTATTATATATATCTTGTTAACCTTGTAAATGCTACACCTAACATACATCGCACACCATAAACTTATGCTCAAATTATCTTACATTCTAATGTTATGTATACACATTATATTGGTTTAATATGTAGATATCATAAATGCTCCAGCTAACACACATTATATAGATATTTTTTCTTTTAAGGATAGCTCTTACGTAAGTATAACAACTCCCCTCAAAAGAGGGTGCATTCACAAGGGTTTGTCACAAAGATCATGCTATAAAATACACTCAGAGTACAATTTTAAAAACACATAAATCAAAATATATAAATCATATTTAGGAAAACATAGTGGGAAATAGTGACACAGAGATTATTTATAGTTACCTAGAAATCAAAATAGTTTGACATTAGTTCTCAAATTGGGACACTAACTCCACATGGAACTATTGTTCAAGATATGTTACTACTATCTACTAGCCTCGATTTTAGAAAATTATAGATTGGCCAAAAAAGTACATATACAGTCTAGGTTTGCATAAGTTCAATTATAAATTATTAGTTTTGGCTCAATTTAACTCAAATTTATACCAATTTTCTTAGATTAGGGGAATCATTTGTGTCATAATCATTCTTGTTTCAGTTTAGATACTTAGATACATATTAATTTAACTTAATCCTAAATCTATATACTTAGATATTAGATTTGGAGGCATGTGCATGGCATATTGTTTTTGTATGCTCACTTATACATCAATTGATAAGATGGAATGACCAATTCAATGTCATTATCTACATTATACACATCAGACACCATGTTTCAGGTTACACACTAGATTCATGCCTTACTTTATCTACATATTTAGTTTCAGATGCATATACTACACATGCATGGGTAATGATAGAGTCATAGTCTACTTAAGTTCTTGACCAACATACATGAGAGGGTTGGACACAACATCAATCTAATCCAAGCTATTCATAGGTTATGTGATTCGTAAACCCCTTTCAAACCCTTCAAGTTCACTTTTGGTTTATAATGGATACTGAATAATGGATTTAAATAAAGGATAAAAATTTGATTTAAAGTGTTTATAAATTGGATTAAAAATGAATATGAATATCTATGTATTCATTCCTTCCAATTACACCTTCAAATGATCATTAGCCATTTAATTGATGTTTGTTAAGTGTTGTTTTTAATAAAAACTTGCATCCACATTTGAATAATTAAATCAAATCTATGAAAAGAATAGAATGCAAAACAATAGAAAAATAAACACCATAATTGTTAATAGAGTTCACCCGATCTAGGCTACGTCTCTGGGTCCTTGACAAGGGTAGAACTAATCGATTATTGATGCCAAATTTCTTTATACATCACCTTATCCCCAGTAGGGGTTATCAATCTGTAAATAAATGTTTTTATGTTACTGGATCTAGCTCTGGCAACTGACTCTAGATCTGGCTCTCAACTCTAGCTCTTAGCTCTTAGCTCTTGGCTCTGACTCTTAGCTCTAGCTCTCAACTTTCGACTCTAGCTCTTAGCTTTGGCTCTCGACTCTCGGCTCTCAATTCTCTAAGCTTGTTTATGAATTCATTGAATTCTAATTCCTATTCCAATGATTTTCCAAATACCTCTCACCCCTTTATATAATTTTTGGGGTGCACAAATATTGGACTTAATCATTATCCCCTTTCCCATAATAATGGAATTAACATTTATCTCCACCTTTTTTTATGGGATTGAATAATATCCCATTCCACCATGTTTTATGGGATTTATATTATCCCATTACAATTTTATATGGAATTTTGATAATATGCCACATATTTAATTCGTGGGCTTCCACATAATTATCAAAATACCAATTAATATGTGAGGAATGAATTAATAAGCCATAAATTGGCCTAGGTTGTGGGGTTTTATCCCACATAGAAATTATTTTAGATATGTTTAAAAATGTCTTTCTTTACCTCTATAATTTGCATTAGCCGCATGTGTCAATTGTAACTTTGTCCACATGTCTCATGCTAATTATTTTTACATGCCATCATTTAATTGGTCCATGTTGTCACGTCATCACTTTTACTGGGTTTGATCATAACTTTGACTGGTCATAACTTCCACATACAGACTTGGATTTGGTCTGTTCAAAATGCATCAGAAAGCTTACAATGAAATCTAAATCATAAAACTAGCTTTGTAACATTTCATGATGGTATTTTTTAAATTTTGACCAATATTGACCACTTGTTGACTTACTTTGACTATAACTTTGACCGGTTATACAAGGAGCATAAGAGCTCCATTTTTTTCACTCTACGTACCATTAAAAAGGTCTCAATGGGCCATACAAATGGTGTAGGTTTCAATCTACTTCAAGACCCTTTTTGAACTATCTTGCAGGTCATACCTCCCCACTAAGAAGACTTTTTGTCCACAAAAAGCTTTTTTTTTACCCACAAATGTTGCTAATCATCTTCCTGCATATCAAAAACACACAAGATCCATAGAAATAACATTATGGGTTAAATTACTACACATTTATTGATTAACTAATCACAAAAAATTAATCAATAAACATTAGACAATTGTTCACCAGAATAAACAAATGTCCCCTAATACTTTGTGATGCTGCCAATCTCTGTAAATAATTGTGAACCCAATGATCTGTCACTGCCATCACAAATAATTGATAAATTTTAAAAAAATAGACATTTGTTTACCCAAAGAGGCAAGTGTTCAACTAATACTCTATGATAAGACCAATCACTATAACTGCAAAATTTCACTAAACTAGATCATTCTGAATTAGACAACTTTAAATGCCAAACATAGGTGAGTGTCTATTGACCCTGTGAAACTACAAAATTTGGGAAGAATAATAATGACATTATCTTCCTCTAGAGTGATCACACTCTCAAAATGACTCCTCTAATATCGCATGACCTCAAATAGCCTCTACACAGAAATGGGAACTCAAAATGTGTGTCTATAAGCTTAGAAGGCTTGTACAAATGATCACCAAATAAAGTGATTTAAAGGTGACTTTAAGCATGCTAAATAAAACTTAGCTTTGTAAAAATTATATCCATTTCTTATTGATCTAATTTAATGGATGCTCCATTTTGGGATGCTCCTTCTAGATGGAATCTTCTTTGGATAGGTGAGATTCTTCATGGGTTGCCTCCTGAACTATTGGTACTTTACCAACTTTTTCATCTACTACCTCTTTGTTCAAGAGTGCTTGCACAACTTTATTCTTAAGAGTATCTAAAAAAAGTTATGGATGAAGCTTCCAACACTTGTCAATCCAATGACCACTAATATTATAATGAGTACAGTAATTCTTGTCCATTTTCTTAGACAACAAAGCCCTCTTGCCATTCTCCATATTTTTGCTTGGAGAGTGGTCTTTACAACTTGTCTCCTTCTTGAGGGACATAACCTTTCTTTCTAAATATATTCTCTTTCAACACATGGCCATACAATGGTTAATTAATCCACAAAACATACATGGATATTTATACCACAAATTTTGTGTACCAAGACCATTCTTCTCATAATCAAAGAAGACATTGGAATATTTATGCTTGCCATACCTTTTAGGGATATCCTATTTGCAAGCATGACAAGGAGAAATTGTTTTACCTTCTCCATTGGGATGTTCGTCTCTCAATGGAGATACCTTGCATTTCTTCTGGATGTATTTTATTTAATTAAGGGGTTGTTACTTTCTATATTCTAACTTATAAACTTTGCCATCTCTTTGAATGGGATGAATCGGTAGTGGCTTGGGCTCATCTCTTAAAGCTTCTCTTACTTCAGCGATTTTGGATCATTCTCTAATTTCTCCATTACCAGTAAAAAATACCAAACTTGCATATTGAGGTCTTTCCTCAACCTATATGGGATTAGTAATTCCTTAGCCATTGATGCCAAGGGCCTTGCCATCAAAACCCATCTTGATTAGCAACTTAGAGCTGATACCATGAGTATGCTTCTCAAATTTCTGAAAAGATGTAGATTGATGTGAAAAAAAAGAATAACATGGTGAATTACTTATGGTACAAACCTTTTTTTGGGTTTGTGCATCTATGGTAGAGGATGGTCTCCTAGACTTTGATTTCTCTTCCATTTATTCACCATTTTGTGATTGTGTCAATAACTTATCCTTGGCTTGCAACTCAAGTTGCAACTTCTAGATGATCCCTGAGAGAAGCTCCCCATGAGATAACAATCTATCTTGCAGCTCTTGCTTTTCATCTTCTAAAGACTTTAGCATTCTTCTTAGCTTAGAGTTTTCCATCTGAATCTAACAATTGAATCCTTCAAGATCCTTTAGTCTTTCTCTCTTCAGAGCTTTGCCCATGGTTTCATACTGCTACAAACAACTGTATCTCCAACAACTGCACACTACACTGGAAGATTATATAAATCTAAATGTTTGCACAAATTGAATAAAACCAAGTGAAATTGAAAACAAACTTTTACATAATCAAAAGCTAATCCCTTTATTCTAACTACTCTGATACTAAAATCAATCCATAAACCCCTTTCAAACCCTTCAAGTTCACTTTCAGTTTATAGTGGATACTAAATAATGGATTTAAATAAATGATCAAAAATTAATTTAAAGTGTTTAAAAAATGGGTTAAAACTAAATATGAATATCTATGTATTCATTCCTTCTAATTACACCTTCAAATGATCATTAGCCATTTAATTGATTTATATTAAGTGTTGTGTTTGATTAAAACTTGCATCCACATTTGAATAATTAAATCAAATCTATGAAAAGAACAGGATGAAAAATTAAAAAAAAACACAAACATCAAAATTGTTAATAGAGTTTACCTAATCTGGGTTGTCTCTAGGTTGTCTTGGGTCCTACTCAAAGGTAGAACCAATCGATTATTGATGCAAAATTTCTTTATACATCACCTTATCCCTAGTAGGGGTTCTTGATCTGTAAATAAATGTTTTGATGCTACTAGCTCTGGCTTTGGCAATTGGCTATGGCTCTGACTCTCAGCTCTTGGATGTAGCTCTCAACTTTGGCTCTTAGCTCTGGGCTCTGGGTCCCAGCTCTACTCTTGGCTCTGGCTCTCAACTCTAGCTCTTGACTTTCAGCTCTTTGAGCTTCTCAATGAATTCATTAAATTCTAATTCCTATTCCAATGATTTTACAAATACCTCTCACCCCTTTATATACTTGTTAGGGTGCACAAATAGTGGGCTTAATCATTATCCCCTTTCCCATAATAATAGGATTAACATTTATCTCCACTTTTTTTGATGGGATTGAATAATATCCCATTTTACCATGTTTTATGGGATTTATATTATCCCATTATAATTTTATATGGAAATTTGATAATATCCCATATATTTAATTCATGGGCTTCCACATAATTATCAAAATACTAATTAATATGTGAGGAATGAATTAATAAGCCATAATTTGGCCTAGGTTGGGTTTTTTCCCACATAGAAATTATTCTAGACATGTTTAAAAATATCTTTCTTTACCTTTATAGTTCACCTTAACCGCATGTTGCAATTATAAATTTGTCCACATGTCTCATGCTAATTTTTTTTACATGCCTTCATTTAATTGGTCTATGTTGCCACATCATCACTGTTACCAGATTTGATCACAATTTTGACTAGTCATAACTTTCGTATATGGACTCAAATTTGGTCCGTTTAAAATGTGTCGAAAAGCTTACGACGAGATTTACATCATGAAATTAGATTTAAAATATTCTATGATGATCATTTTTTTTTATTTTGACTAGAATTGACCACTTGTTGACTTGATTTGACTAAAACTTGACCAGTTACATAAGGAGCATACGAGCTTTATTTTTCATATTCCACATACCGTTTGAAATATCTCAACATGCCCTACATAATGGTGCAGGTTTCAGTCTACTTTAGGACTTTTTCTGAATTGTTGTCCATATTATTGTGGTCCACAAAATAAGGGTGGGCAATGATGAAGTCAAAATTGGATTGAGTTCTTGATCCATCCACACATGAGGATTAAGCAAGCCATTACCTCAGTCAAAGCTGTTCACCAATTGATCATTATCTACATACACACACACACATGTTATTACTAGGTTTATGCATTGGTTCACGTACCCAATGAGGTGTATTTGTTTATTTCCTCTCTTTTATCTCTTTACTCACTTTTGTCTTTACTTTTGATATCTCTTAAGTAAGGACTGATCTATGCATGTTTCACTTGCAAGATACATAAGGGAGCTTACTTCACATATTCATATCTAGATTCATAGGCTTCAACTCTTAGGTAAGTTTAGGTATGCTTCTTTTTCTTTTATCCTAGTCATTTCACTTTGCTCCATTTCTAGAATGAAGTGGAGGCAGATATAATCACTTAAAAATAACACTTATGTGCTAAGAGTGCTACTTAATACCACCCACCCCTAGTTTAGCCCTAAACCTATCTTAAGGCCTATTTTCACAATTATCCAGCCTTTGTGTGGACCATGGGCATCCCTAAACATCCCTAAAGTATTCCCAGACCCTCATCTTGACATCCTAGCTCTTAGTGCCTTAGGTTCTACCACCTAGACACTAGTGCCCCATGGTGCTAATGTCCCAGTTTTCGTGCTATTATCCATTTCCCTCTTTTTTTATACGAATAGATATAATTTCAAATCAAAGACCACCTAGGATCAACCTAGACCTCTTTTAAGACCTACACAAGCACCAAAATAATACATGTACATGACTTTTTTCTAACCATTAGATGGAAATCATATGCAAATTACACATACAAACTTAGAATAAGTTATGCACAATCAAGGTTATCAATCCTTATTTTGCCTTACTTCTACATATCACCATCTACAACATTTCTAAACTTAGATTACTCAGGTTTCTAGTCTCAAGCACATTCAAAGCACTCAATTCAACATTCATACTAACTTCACTTGCACTTGCGTTGACACTTAGGTGGGGAGAACTACATTGGACATGATCCCTCTTCGAAGTATTGGTATGTAGGCAACTCTCATCATAGCAAGGTGTGGAGGATGTCTGACCTACCCACTAACAACACACTTTGCTACTTGTGTCAATCGAAAGCCCTAATAACATGGAGGATTAAAGTTTGCATATCAAATCAATCAAAACAAGTCATCTACAAAGATCCATAACTCATATGCATAAGAACAAGATTCACAGACCCAAACACAAGTATACCTAGAAGTTTGGAACAATTTTATGCAAAGGACGCTACTACCAAAACATGGACACTAGTGCCACATGGCGCTACTGTCCAATAAGAGTGATATTGTCTAGGAAGGGTTTTGATACCTGAATCTTGTTTGCAACACTCAAATAAACTTCTGTCTTAGTTTGTAGTCTCCAAATGTCTCATTTCAGTCATTTTCCAAGTACTTGTTTACATTATTTATTATTATTTTTTGAAAGATCAAATTAAGTCAATTCTATTACAAATTAGTGACTATAATTATTGTATATTTCTATCTTGATTCACTATAATTAACCCTCTTAAATATAAGTTTTACATTTATTAAATCCTAAACTGTTAAAATATATAAAAAATGACTTTATATCAAAATTAAATGTCTACACATTAATACATGCCATACATAAAATATCAATCAAAAAAATATAAATATTACATTAAAATTATAGACCAAAATTAAATATACAACTGAAAAACATTAATTAATTTATTATTAAAAAAAAAAAAAAAATTGTGACAATATCACTCTCCGAAAATCAGCTCGAGTTTCTCATGAAATCCACTTTTATTTCTTTCCATGAAAGAGGAAAAATATTTCTTTTTTAGAAAGGCATATTTTCCATGAAATCCACTTTAATTTATCTTTCAAAGGAAAATATAATACCGAGAATCACTTTAGTGGTTGAGCGTGGTTACATAGTCTCTTTTGGTACGAGGTAAAGCTTTTAAATATTTAATAAGGTTAAGATTATAACAGAAATTTTAGGTGGACTAAAGTCTTCGTGTACCTCGTGGACTAAAGTTTATTTCGTTTTTATATTTAAATATCTATTAAAAAAAATTCTAATCTACGGAAGTTGATTGTGAGGGTCTTAAAGTTGAATTATTCTAATTTACAAGTTGTTTATATTCTTTTTTGCCTTTGGTATAAAGGAATCATTCAGAGCATTTACAAGTTAGATGAAAATTCAATCTTAAACCATTATAAAACTATTATGATTGGACATATATTTGACAAAATTAATGTCAGTGTTGAGCATGATGGATTTAAGTATTTCAAGTGGAGTTAATTATAAGATAATTTTATAATGAGAAGGGTATTTAGTAGAAGTTATTTAATTGTTGTATTTATTTATTTATTTATTTATTTATTTATTTATTTATTTTTTTTTTTTTTTTTGGGTTATATATATATTTTATTTATTTATTTTATTTTTTTTGTTTTTTGTTTTTATATTAATTTTTTAATAGTTTTATATCATTTATAGTATTTAATAAAATATTTTAACTTTACAAATTGATTATTTTAGATCCATATAATCATTCAATAATCTATTTTGATTTATGTTTTATAGTATTTTTTTATTGTGATTATTTTTGAAGTTATTTTAAAAGTATTTGATTATTTTTGAACTCAGTGTAAAAATGGTCATGTATCTTGTGTGTTTATTGTGCTACCATGCTTTGATTTTTGTGCCTTGCTTATCAACCTTCATCTTTTTTCATGGTCGATTTATGTGTAAATTTATCCCATATTAAATCTAAAAGAGTCTTTATGTATAAAGGTATATATGATCTCCTATATATCAATTTATTAAGTCATGCATTGAGTCTATCTATCACACACTTATCAAGGAGCTTACACATTGATTATATTTTATCCTTATACTTTTTTGAAGTCTTGTCGCTGTGTGCTTGTATGGAAAGAAGGTTACATTAAGGAGCATATAACATCATTGATTATCTTAAGGAGATAAGGTGAAATCTTCTTCCACTTGGGTTGGGTCACTCACATGCACGAGAAATACATTCAATATTGATTGAAACCATTACGTAGCTGCAACTCTCAAGGAGGCTCTAACCAATATACTTTGTACATGTTCCTTTCTTTTGGATGTGTTGTTAGGTGTTGAGGCCAAATAAGGGTTGCATAAAAGGAAAAGAGATTTGGATGAATATATGCATATATTTACTCATTTAAAACATTATTCTTTATGTTTAATACTGACAAAGCATTTCAGAAAATTTTAAATTGCGATGATCTATAAATCTATTTTCGGACTAAATGGACCAATTTTGGCTCATATTATCAACTTTGGATTTTGAATCTGGTTATTGTCATTTTCAAATCACTTTAAAATTGATCATCATCATAAATTATTTCCATGCAATCCATAGAATGATATTGAAAACGTTTTTAAACAACATATACATATGATGATTGTTGCTTAGTGTACTATTTTATGAATCCTCATTATTATTTCCATTAATGATATATTTATCTTCTCTAATTCATTTAATTTATTAGTAATGTGATTGAATTTCCTTCCTTAATTTTTAAATTGTTACAAATTATTAATAAACCTAAATATAACTAAATATAAATTTCAATACTTCTAAAAATACTTATTGTAAATTTTTGCCATATTTTAATTATCGTATAAAAGATATCTCATAAATATAAAGATAACTTAACCTTACCTAAAATTTGAGCACTAGTCAACACATCATCTTACAGCACGAGTATCCCAATCAAATATTTGAAATAATTATTTTTGTCTCCCCCTCATAACCAGTAAAGGAGATACGATGGATATCATAGCAATTCAACCAACTAGAATTTCAAGAATACTAATCCACATCTCATCTTGAAATATGAGTGTCCCAATCCATCTTTAATAGGGATACACCGAACTCACTCATATAGAGTGCTAATTATTTTATACATGATTTAAGGATATCCCTTTAGAGATGCACTTCTCGATGCTAAATAAGTCACTAATTTGGGACCCAACCTAGGGTTTTTAAGTTGGGTACATATCAAGTGGGTTGAGACTATGATCCTTAAACATGTGATGTATTATTTTAGTACATTGGACAAGATGAGTTTGTTCCCTGATCACGTTCATTTTATATTTCCACATACTCGAGCATTTGGGTGATCATTCTTTTGGTTGCGAGGGATATATTTGATTGATATTTTGTATTCATAGAATATTTATTCCTTGGGACACTAATGGTTAATGGTATAAATATTATAATATTAATAAGTGATTTAAGAGTATATAGATTTATATGTAATCTTATATCAATTAAAATTATGTTACATTAGAAAAGTTATATGAGTTTTGTTTCGTGTAAGTTAATGATTATACGTAAGTCAAATTTGTAAATTTGTGTGAGTTTTTTGATGTGTATAATTATATTTTCACTTTTAATAAGTTTATAATTTTTGTACTCGGACATAAACTTTAGTTAAAATTTGTTCATTAAGTTAATTTTAGTGTTTAGAAGATATTTGGATATTTTTATGCCCGTCTGAGCTTGCATATAAAACTTCTAAAATAGCAGTTTAACAATCACTAGAAAACAAAAGTTACTTAAAATAGCAGTTTTATAAAAATATGCATGAATCAATTAGTTTTAGGTGGCTTTTGATTTATTTAGATTTTTTAATTATGTATGCCAACTCCAATTCTGAATTCAGTTTTATTTAAAAGACTCTATTTTAATATTTTAGTCATTCATAAAGAATCAACAAAGAAGTTTGCTTTCATGCAATTTCTAAATTTATGCCTATGGATAATTCTGTTTAACTAGTATGTGTTTTCATTAACTTGAATAACTCTAGTTATTCAATGTATTTACCACATAATCTAGTTATTTTCTACTAAAAAGAGTTAGAGTATTACCTAGAGGTCTTAGAGGAGGTTTATATTCACTATTGAAATATTGTGATAACTCTCAATAAAATCGGAGCATGGGATTGAATTCAAGAGTATGTCTAACATTAATAAAATTAATTTAGAACATTCAGAGTTGGTGTGACATTATCACACATTTTAGAGCCATTTGGGAGCCTTACGATAATGTGTAGTAAGATTCATGAAATATATGAGATTTGAGATAAGAAAACATGTTCATTTGAGGTTATTATTCCTATCAGTTGAACCACATAACTTATGGATGGATTTAATGGTCTTGATGGTATAACAAATGAAAAAAGGGTTTAATTTAATTCTATTTAATCATTGATTGTTGAATAGGTTGCATTGAATGACAAAAGAGAGATTAAATGTCACATGCATCAAGTTTAGTTAAAAAGTAATATTCTCCATTGTGATGTATTATCATCATGACTGTGTTAAAAAATTACTGTTGTTAGTGGGTTGTTAGGCACTTAATCTAAGAAGGTGGATCTTTCACCTTTATAAGCATACCCCTACACTTGTGCTAAAGGAGGCTAATGGAAATAATGGATTTTTTAGATCATAGGAAATAGTCTGAGATATATAAACTTACAGAGACTATAAGTTAGCAAGTGCAAATATAAGGATCTTATATTGTAATGTAATTCCTTGGAGATTATTGTGTTGTTGTCATTGTGTGTGCCATAGTAAATTCTTGAAGTTGAAATCAAATAAATATTTAATTTATTTTTTATTTAATACATATTCAACTAATGGATTTTTTTGATCATAGGGAATAGTCTGAGATATATAAACTTACAAAGACTGAGTTAGCAAGTGCAGAAATAAGGATCTTATATTGTAATGGAATTCTTTGGAGATTATTGTGTTGTTGTCATTGTGTTTGCCATTATAAATTATTGAAGTTGAAATCAAATAAATATTTAATTTGTTTTTTATTTAATTTATGTACTTATTCAACTATGTATTTTGAGGGTTGTATAGTTTAACACATCTCTTAATTGAGACCCCTAATTGTGAGTGTATCATTTGGTTTTAGAGCAAGGTTTTAGTCATTGTAGGTTATTTTTGTTTTTTGCATTTATGAGTGTGGTAGAAAGTAGTGAAATACATATTATAATGAGAGTTTTGGCTAGAAGGTGTATTATATCTTTATTTCTAAGGAAATGTCACAAATTACAAGTTTAGGTGGTAGAAGGCTAAGAGTAGCTATAACACAAACACTTATAATCTAGTGAAGAGATATATGAGACTTGATTAGAGGTTTTGGAGACTATGGAATTCTAAGGTGTTACTATAATGGATGATGAATTCATAGAAGAAGCACCTATATATAAAGTTTATAAAGAAAAGGTTGATGAACCTGAATATCTATTTTTGAAAGGTATCGAAGGAATGAGTAGAAAAACAAAGTTGGACTTGGAAGTTATTCCAAAAGTTTTAAACTTGAATAAATCATTGACTGGATTACCAAGTTGGAAAGGTATTTCAAGTATGGAAGATCCCAAATGAGTTAAGTTCACTAGTGCAAAGTTGAAATGTTACACATCTTTATGGTGGAATCAATTTCAAGTTGAAACATTATGTAAAGGCAAGAATAAGATTAAGATTTAGAATAAAATTTTCCCAAAACTAAAGGCTAAATTAATTCTTGAGAATTATAACATGATTATTTTCAAGAACCTTAAAAACTTGTAATAAAGGGATTTGCATTAAATTGATTACACTGAAGAGTTATATAGTATTACCATTAGAGGAGGTCATGTTGAAGATGATGCTAAGAATATCTCAAGGTATATAAAAGGGTTGTGTATTGAAATTCAAGATTAGTTTTGTATTATCAGATTGTGGTCTATTGAATAGGCCTACCACTATTTGTGAAATGCAAAGAAAAGTTATAATGCAAACAAAAAGGAGGAGCATGAGGAAAATGAAAATTCATGTTTTGATGTGAAGAAGGAAGTGTATGTGGAAATAATTATTTTGAATAAAAAGACAACACAAATTATTCACAATTCATTGATGATAATAATCAAATACATATTGTAAATTTTAGAGTTAGAGGATCTTATGGACAAGGTAGAGATTATGGATTCCATGGTACATGTTTTAAATGAGACAATACTAGAAATATATAATTTAAGTGTCAATATATTCATAATGAATGTGGTAAGAGAACTAATGTGAGTATTAATATCACATAATTTGATAACGAAAGTGTTGTGTCTATTCATAATATAGATGAGCTAAAAACTATTGAAGCTCTCATGATGAAGAGGGAACTATTGAATTATGTGAAAGACAAATAATCTTGCATAGAAAAAGAATTTATTCAAAACCATTTGTATTTCTACAGGTAAGTGATATAAAATAATTACTAAAATTAGAATTAAATATAATTTTATTTCACAAGAAATAGTGGATAATCTTGGAATAAGGAGTATTGTGCATTTGAATCCATATAAGTATGGATTTTGAAAGGACATTAGGTTATAATGAGTGAATAATGTTTGGAAAGCTTTCAAATTGGTACATATAAGGATGAGGTCATTTGTGACATAATGCCCATAGATGTATGTCATATTTTTCTTGGAAGGAATTGAAAATTTGATTGTAAGGCATAACATGATGGTTGTAAATACATTGATTCAAGTAGCAATTCAGGTGACAGGTCTACCCCAATTGATGATGAAACTTATGGGAGCCATAAATTTTGCACCGTAGCTCTAATTGACTCACCGTTTGAACCATTGGAAAGCTAAGAACGAGGATAATGCAGTGAGATGTCATGGATATTTTATCAATGAAGTTTGACCATAGAAAACCCAACAAAAGTGCTCCAAATTTCAATTTTAGTAGTGCATTCTAAAAATAGTAAGTTTCTAAAAATAGTAATTCCTCTAATTCTATATTGTTGTAAATTGTAAAAGTTGAACCAATTAATCTCCCTCAAGATTGGTGAACTTCCAAATCCTCCCCCCACCTTAAAAACATGTATAAATGAAGATGTAACCCGAAATGGAAATCAAACATCTCTTCTCAGAGATAACATTATTTGAATTGTCTTGTTCTTGTTTCTTGAATAATCTTTCAACCAAAGCTTTCAAGTTTTGGATCATACATACACATTGATGAAAGATGGAGTGATAAACACTTTAAGTCCTTTGAAAGATAAAACTGAATAAGTGGAAAATAATCCAAATTTTGTTATGATTTTAAGAAATAATTGTTTAAATAGGTGAAGGAAGATATATGCTTTGTAGTATTCCCTAACCCCATACAACTTGTGAAAATAATATAAGGAAAGGAGAAATCACTTCCATGTGAGGTTAAAGAAAGGATATGAACTTTTGGATATTTTTTCAAATGATCTACTAGATCGGTTTCCACATATGAAGATTATTAGTCAATTTATGGTTTTAATTCCAAGATCTAGTTTACCAATCAAAACAACATAGATGTTAACATCCAAAGAGAATACATAGGTATAAAGGAAAGTAAAATATATTTTAGATAAATGGATGATCAAATAAAGTTTGAGTCTATTTTTAATACCAATAGTATTAACACCTAAGAAGAATGGATAATGGATAATGTGCATAGATTCTAGATATATTAACAAGATAACCCTTAAGTAAAATTTTACATTACCATGCATGGATGATATGATGTTTTTATTGAGTGGAGTGAAATAGTTCACAAATATTGAATCAAATACTAAATATCACCATATTTGTATAAGATAATGTGATGAGTGAGAGGCTACATCTAAAACACAATAAGCATTATATCAGTGGTTGGTTAAGTCATTTAGATTAACTAGTTCACTAAGTCCATTCATGAGACTAATGAATGAAGATATTAAGCAATTTTTAAGGTTAGTTTTTCATTATGTATCTTGATGACATAATGATTTTTAGTAGGACAAAGAAATAAAACTTGAAAAATGATGCAGAGATATCCCTGGTGAATCAACTATCACATGTCAACAAGTTTTATGACACACAAATAGATAGGGAACTAGGTGTTGGATGACAAATAAAAATAACTTATAAACAAATGCATGAGGAAATTGAGGTGTGCATAGATGTAGATTAAAGGAAATAATTTTTAGAGTCTCAAGGAGATGTGTAAAATAAATACTGCATGAAATAAGGCAATACCTACAACATGAGGTGTAGACAAAAGAGACACATATAATATATAAACACATAATTAAAATACAAGGCTACTGACATAGAGTCTAAGACAATAAAATACCAATGGTCAATCATCCACCTATATAGGATGTAACCTGATAGAGTTACAATTTGAATGACATAAAGAGACAAAAATATCTACAAGGCATATCCAAATTAATTTCTATTAGTAATACAAGGATTGAGGTCTAACTCTACCTAGGTTATCTATATAATTGGCCTACCATTGGTACCATGGCTAATTAGAGATAGGTGTTTATTCCCTTATCTGGATAAGACAATGACAAGGCCTTAAAAAATAAAAATACAAGATTTAAGCCAATCAAAATAGGTTGTTTAATGTTGAAGGTTGTTTTTACTACTAGAAGCTATTAAAGGCTAAGAGTGGTTGAGAGTGTTATTTTAGAGAAGAAAAATGAGGCCTACAGGTTGATACTATCAAAATGGAAATCTAATAAAGAGAGTAATAGATAGTCAAACACTCTCAATAGGTATATATCCTTTAGTGTAGAGGAAGAGACAAGAGACTAAGGAAAGAAGCCTTAAAAAGACAATGTGTGTGTGGAAAGTCATGAGAGATCCACTGTTTTAAGTAAAGGGATTATGAGCCCTATGTAAAGTTGCAAAGATCATAGTATCATGTAAACCAATTATTATAAAGAAAATAAACTCAAGCAATAATTTGGACACTCTGATGGCTATGTGGTTAGGCATATTTTCACTGGGAACCCCCACGATGACTACATCAAAACATTTATGTGGATTGATAGAGAAGATGAGAGATGATTTATTTCTCATAGATTTGAAGAATTAAAGTTTTATGTATAAATGATTGGTATACTCAATATTTGTGATTTAAAAAAAAAGGTTTAAAGATGGATTCATAAAATGTGTGAGTTATAATATATTGGTTGTCACTGTAGAATACATTTGAGGCACATAGTTTTCATGGATTAGTGAGTTCTTACAAGAATTTCACTAGGAATTTAAGTGGGACTTGCACAATAGTTAAAAATGTGTTGTGAAATGATAGAAAGGATTTTATCTAGATAGTAGAAGAAAAACATAGTTTCAAGAAGTTGACGAAGAAAATACCAATGTTGGAATTAATAGACTTTTGTAAAGTATTCAAGTAGATTGTAATGATACTGGTGTAGTAATAAGTGTAATATTGAGTCATGAAGCAAAACCTATCACATATTTTAGTTGTAAATTAAATGATGTGAAACATAACTATTTAGTATATGAACATAATTTCTATACAATTGTTCAAGCACTCAATAAGTGGATATCTTATCTATTGTTTAAGGAGTTTTTTTCATATACATACCATCATAAATTAGCATTCATAAGTAGTTAGAGCAAGTTAAATCAATGCCATATGAAATGGGTTTAATTTATACAATTTTATTCATCTTTTTTTAGACATAAGAGTGGAAAATCAAACAAATTTTATATGGATTGAGTTATGGAGTTCTATTATTGAATGAATTAAGAGTGGAAGTCAAAGAATTTGATATTATGAAAAAAAGTATGTAAGTGATGAAGATTTTCAAGAAACATGGAAGGCATGTGTAGAACCAATGAGTGGTGAGAAGAACCATGGATGAATATTTTTTTCAATAAGGTTTTTTTTATCAAATGAAGACAAATGTGTATACCTAGAAGCTCAATGTGAGAGAATTGGATCATGGAAAAACAAATTGGAGGTTTGGCATATAATTTTGGTTACGAAAATACAATAGTCTAAGTAGTGGAACACTGTTTTTTTTGGATGAGCATAAATGTGCATGAATTTGTTCAAGAGTGTAAATTTTGCGAGTTGGCCAAATGGACAAGTCAAAATGCAATGTTGTATTACCTATTACCTATTTTAGAGAGACATCAAGGGAATATAAATATGGATTTTTAAGAGCTCCCTATAACATATATAAATAATTATTGATTGTTTGTGCTAATTAATATAAATTCAAAGAGGGCACATTTTATGGATTGAAAAAAGTGTAGTGATGCAATAAAAAATCCTAATTTATTTTTATAGAGATTTCAATGTTGCATGATTTGTTTTTTAAGATAGTATTAGACACATATGTGAATTTTTTAAGAAGTTTACAGAGGATGTTATGGAATAAGTTGAACACCAAGTTGTAAATTGATTTAACATATCAACCTCAAAATAGATGTCCATACAAAGATAGTCAAAATAAGTTTTGGTAGTATATTACAATGTTCAATTAAAGGTAAAATATGAACATGGGATAACATTTTGGCACAAGATGAGTTTGCATACAATAATTTTCTTAATAGGATTACATGAAATATGGCATTTTAGGTTGTGTATGGGTCAAGTCCAAGAGTATTTTTGAAGTTATGACATTAGACGTGAGCAATGGAAAAGTGTTGATGAATAATATTTTGAAGGACATATGAGATAAGTGTATAAAAAAGTGTGAGAAAATTTAGAGAAGAGTAAAATGTAGTCTAATAAATGTACATAAATGAATAAAATAGATGTAGAGTATTAGGTTGGATACATGGTATTAGTATATTTAAGGAAAGATATATTTCTAAAAGGAACATATTATGAGTTGAAGTGGAATAATATTAGACCATTCAAAGTATTGTGGAAGTTTGTGAAGAATGTGTATGAGATTGAGTTACCTAAATAAATTGACATTTTTCATATTTTCAATGTGGAATATTTGTATCCTCATCATAAAGGACATAATAGTGGAAACATAGATTCAAATTTAAATTCATATTCTTAAGATATAGATTAGAGAATGTGAAGAATGAAAATGAAACATAAAGAGGGTGGAATAGGTGATTTATATAAGAGTAGGAAAGAGTATATGTGATAGACATCACATGTTGGTAGGATTATTTAGTAACTAAGAACCAAAACAAGATTATCCCATAATCTCTAACTTTATTGCAATAACATAATATATTTCCAAGTTGATGGAATAAAGGCTTTTACTAACTTGGGAAAAATGGTAAAAAGTAAACCTTATAGTAACACAAGATGACTTGCTGAATAAAAAGAATGTCTCATATAAACATGCCTATTGAGTTATAAAGGTAGCTAGTTAGTGTTTATATCATAACATTATAATTAAATAGATATAACATAGAAGAGTTGAAGTGTATTAGAGAAGTTAATCAAGACATTAAAGAACATAGTAACCATTTTAATAGCTTAGTGAAGAATGAAAATAGAATAAAGAGTAATGTGGTAAAGAATATAGAGATATGATAAAATATAATGACTATTTATATTATATTTATATGAATAAATATAAACTAGAGTAGGAAACACTTTGTATTGTTTACTCTAAATGAACATAAATACTTAATTTTGTTAATGAATGCATATGATAATTGATTCTAATTAATACTATCCTCTGCACCACATTGGTTTCCACTAAAGTTAACTTGAAATACATAAACATATGTAACCTAAGTTCCATATTTTATGTCTACATTTGGTGGCACCAGATGGACTTCAATTAATTAATGCATAGGGAAAGGTATCCACTGGAATTTTAGAAATTAGTGCTAACATAAATTGAAGAGTAGTGGGAGGAGATAATAAATGACGTCTTTTACTTTGAGACCTAACAAATGGGTAAATATTTATCAGAAGTAAAATGATCCTTATTCAATTCCCAAGAGGAATAATTTTGGTTCACATTTGTGTAGAGCATGTGGCCTTAGATATTGAGATAAGATAATAATATAGAAGGCTAAAAATTTCAAATTTAATAAACCTATCAAGTGGACTAAAAAAAGATTGATCCACTAGAAAACCTTGAAACACATTAGACTCAAGGTATTGATTATTTGTTTGAGACTATACTCGATTGATTATTAAAAGTTTGGACTTTTTAGGGTTGGAAAAGTTTCAACACCAAGAAAGCTGAGTTTATTCAAAGAGAAAGGGAAGGATTATTAAACATGGTATTTTTCCTCATCCACAAATTATTTATGGATATAGGGATGGTAAGGGAAATTAGACAATTAATTTAAGGGAAAAACACCTTAGGGATGGTAGGTAAAAAGAAAGGGGATCCTCAAATGATGCGACTCATTAAAATATTTAGTCTATATAGTTGGGGGAGGTTAAATATGATGTAGGGGATAGGAAGATAAGTATTAGATTAACAATATATTAGTTAAGAGATAAAAATATATATTATTAAGATAAATTAAAGAAGTTACACAAAGAGATAATGGTGAATGAAGAGATTAGAAAACATATTGAGGATGAGAGAATTAAGTCAGAGGATATAAAAAAAATATAGAAGAAAGAAAGAGAAGAGAGAATGTTAATGATAACTAAGACAATCAATGAAAAAAGTCTAGCCAGAACTAGTGGAAATATTTATATTGAAAATTTGGATGTTATCCCCTGTAATAAATAACTTGAATTAAAATTAGCAATACTAAAGGGAACATAAGAAAATAATGATAGAAGTAGCGTGGAAGAGAGATTATATCATACACTGAAAAAATTCTTGAATAACATGAAAAAAGGATTATTTGAATTAGTTGCATTGATGGAACCCCTAAACTATTTAAAACCTTAGGCAAGAAATACCAATTGATGATAAGTAGTTTGGCCTATAGTGGATGTAGCCTATAAATTAGTATAAGAAGAGATAAAGAGAATATTATAAAGACAAGATAAGTAAGTTATATAGTGGAACCTAGGGAAGATATTTTATAAATTCAAGGAAGTCTGAATGGAAATGATTAGGAATAAATTCATGAGGAAAAACATATAGGAGTAAATATATGTTGGAAGAGATACCAAATCCAAGGAATAAATTGATTTATAAATAAACATTAGTATTAATATTAGATAAAATAGAGATTGTGTAGAATTTATATTAATGAAAAAAGGATTAGTTGATGAAAATATTGGAGAATAATATAAGGTAGTAATAAAATACTATGAAGAGGATACTAAAGGTGATACCCCCAATCCCTCTCGCAATAAAATCCAAACCATAAGAGGCCTTGTGATGAAATTAACCCTTTGGACCAAACACCATCCCTTATGCCTCTTCAAAACAAACATGAACATCCATATGTTAGACAAAGATAAATATATACATGATAATAAGTAGTAGATAAATACAAAAGTTTTAGTTAATATATCGATAACATAAGGGAATTTATAATAAATCAAACATATGTTTTAGTAAATAAATAATTTCATGGTGATACAAGAAGAGATAAATGATGTAGTCAAAATATTGTTAAACATAAAAAATATAATCAAATGTGAAGTTACAACAATACTTATAAGACAAGGACATTGAGTAATTGGAATAGAAAAAATAGTAGTACCAATAATAATATTCATACACAAATAATAAATAAAAAATGACCCAAAATAGAATTCAATTGCCATTATTTATAAAAGACGTTAAGGATGTGGAAGAAAATTTGTTTGTACTAGACTCATATTGGTGGAGTAATAAAACCATTGATGAGAAATTAATGTTATTTGAATTTGTATGAACACTTAGGGATGATTACCTTAAATGGTACATGAAAAATTATTCTAGACATGCAAGTACATGTGGAGACATATAAAAAACTTTCAAAGGAGACTTTCACTACCTTGAAATTCCTACTGAAAGTGTTAGTAAGATGACAGAGTTGATACAAAAATTAAAAATAAAAATGAAAGAGTACAACCAAAGGTTTAAATAAATAGTAATAAAACTAGAATAATAATTGAATGAGGATCAAAGAATTGAGTAGTTTATCTTTGGATTAATACCATATCTATGAGAAAACATGGAGTGAAAAACATTCAATACATTTTCAAAAATGCTTATGATGGAATTGTGCTTAAAGGCTCAATCCTATAGATGTGAAATAGATGCATCATTGAAAGATAATGTGGAAATAAAATAGTTATAAATGAAAAAATTATGATTAAAACAAGAAATTAAAATGAAAGGTGATGACTTTTATTCACTGACAGTTAATAATAACCCAATATGGGCTAGGATGTGGTATACTAAATTTTGTGTGGAAGGACACTTGTAGATAAAATGTACCCATCATGAAATGGAAAAAAGAGAGGAAATAATAAATGTCACATCTTTATTCCTCTATAGACTTAATAGCCTATTGATTTGTGTATTTTATGGTTATTGTTTGGCTAATTATTATTTTGGTTAAGATGGATATTATATACTAATGTATGGATAATTATATGTTCCTTATTTACATGACCATTAACTTGTTGAATTAGTTGTACTTTTATGTTAAGTACATGATGATCATGATTATTTAGTTCATTACAAAAATATGTTATGGATTTTATCTTGATTCATGCTAAGTACCTTGTTATTCTGAGGTGGATGTAGGATAGATTTTATCCCTCAAATTATGACAAAGGGAGAACATCATTCAATAGGGTGGAGTAGATAGAGGCATTGGGGGATGATATAATGAAGATTAAGAACCCTGCACATACAATAAATAGATAATGTTATTTTGGTTTCTATTATGTTATCTACCTTTAAAAATAGTTGATTCTCATGTTGATTTGGTTATGTGTTTGCTAATGTGAAATTTAGACTCTCTTATGTTTTATTACTAAGCTTAATTCATGTAATAATGTTGCCTAAATGTGTGTTTTGGGATATCTAATGATATTTTTTGTTGTCTTTGGTATTTGTGTTAATAATTCTACAAATGTTCTTTCTTCCCTAAATGTTAATAGGTTTTGTGAATGTTTATGGAAATATCTATTAAACATCGAAAAAATATTTCAAGGGAATCAATGTCTTGTTTTATAAATACATTTCTAAATGAAAAGGGACTTAATTACTTGTATGTTATTTGATTATTAAATGATTAAGTTAGTAAAGTGTAGTTATAAGTTGATTAGGCATAATCATGTGCTAAGTCTATCTTATTATGTTAATAGTTTAAATGTTTAATGGATTATTGTGAAGTCTTTGTTAATGTTCATTAGGCTTAAAAGTATTATTATTATGTGTGGAAATTTAAAGAAATAGGGTTTTTTTGGTGTTTACTTGAGTTATTCGAGCATTATGCAAAATGAAACACTTCAGTTTTGGGTTGCATGGACTTTTTCTTCATTGAATTCATTATGGTTACAATGCATTTTGGCAAGGATGGTGGGAGTTTAGTTAGAAAGTAGGAGAATATGAGGGGAGAAATAAATGCCTATAGGGGACATGATAAATAAAGGAGAAATAAAATAAATTGAGGAAAATTAGAAGATATTACTAGTTGTCATCACTATGATATTCTTTACCAGGTAGGTTTTATTGTTTAAATTCATACATATGTTATATGGAATTAAAAAAAATTATGGTAAATTCTTTTAAGGTTTTCATTTTTAACTATTTGTAAATTTAGAAAAAACTAGGGTTATATACCTAGCATTGTGGATGGCTCGACTATCCACATAGCCAAGTATATGACTTTAGAATCCTAGATCGAAATGGATATCTTTGTAAATATTATATACTATGTTCTGTGCAAATGTAAATTATGGAATTATAATGTATAAATTATGTCCATTATAGAAGATTTAACATAAAAGGGAAATATTTAGTGAGCTATGTAGACATAACTAGATAAGATTTAAGAGATTAAAAACTTGCGAGATATATTTAGGGTAAATTTAGGAATAAGTGGAATTAAATAGTGAGTTTAAAATAAAATTTGGTTTCAATTTAGGCTTAGTTTTTATACATTAATGTGGAATAATTTATTCAATATATAAAATATTATGGGTTATTTTATGTATGAAATCAGGTCAGGGTTATTAACCTAAATTAAGGCACGACATAGTATGAAAATTGAACTGAGATGAAAAATCATTAGGGAATAGAATAATTTAAAACCCTAACTATGTTTGGTGTTTTCTCTTAAGTCGGTTTAGAAAAAATAAATTTCCGTTCTATGTATAATAAATTTTTAATGATTGGGTTCATTTTACGAAGTATAATTCCCCTAAAAAGTATAAATATACATGTAATCTATGGGGTAATGGGAAAAATATTTGAGGACATATATATATATATATATATATATATATATATATATATATATATATATATATATATATATATATATGAATTATGATCTATATCATTATGATTACATTATATATAATTGTAAGTAGGCGATTGTGTGATTGAATGGTTAGTCATTATGGCTACATTTTTGAGTTTCATTTTGTATGAATATGATGAAAAGATAAAGTTCCTTGTAAACACTATATGGTTGAGTAAAAATACTAAATACTATTATTTTTGTGAAACGAAATGAGTTATTATAACTTGTAGAATTATAAATAAGGAAATACATTCATATGGATATACATGATTTATTTATACATGGTTGAGTATGGTTATGACTGTGTGCATTTTAAAATATTAAATACATTAGCTATTGGTTTTATGAAATGTAGCCATAAAAATAGTAGAATTCTATGTTAGAATATGCATATATTTGTATGCGTGATACTCATGATTAGTCTTATTAGATATTGGAAAGAATTTAACAATTATGTGTTGGAAATTCATATAGATGTAAATATTATACTCTTACATTGTGGAAATAATACTCATCTATTTAGAGTATATTGTATACAAGCATGCGTATACTAGTTATTCAATGAATTTGTATGAGTGATATAATATGTATATAAATATATGTGATACTTTTGATTTTTTTTAGAATACAAATTTGAATTAAGTATACCATATACTGATATACATATTTAGTTCAATGTTTAAAAACATTATAGGATATAACAAATAAATTTGGGTGCATTTCTAATCTAGGCTAAGTTTAAATGTGTGTATTGGGTTGAAGGAACTTCTACTTATGTGGTATTTAAGATTAATACACATCATATTAAGGTTTTCTAGTATTTGAAATAACTTATTGATGTGTTTTTAACACATGAACTAAAGTAATAAGCTGGTAAATGATGTTATATAGAAGAATAACATAAAGTGAGAGTTACATGTTAATATCTTGGCAACTTGATGTCTTGATATATAATCTTACCTAGATGGTTTGATTTTATTGATGACTATTTGAAATCTAGTTATATATTTGATTTTATTGTGATATAAATAAAAATATATGTTTTGAGCTTTATGCTACATTTAATGGACTAAATTAAAGTATTAGAGATTTTCTTGTATTAACACATAATATAATTACTAGTAAGGAAAAACTCATCTTTAAAATTTGTTGGTTTTAATATTATTAAATATATAAACCAATATGGTATTAATGACCCTAAATAAGTGAGTGAAATAGATTTCACTTAATTAGTGTCACTAATATATAGATAAGGTGTAATCCAATTGAGTGGTGTGTATGAAATTGACTGATCTTTGCGATCAAATATTTATAATAAAACTTTGGCCAAAGTAGTGTTTATGGTTAAACATTATCAATTCATCAGTTTGATTTAGTTTACATATTTTGTATGATATCATGTTAGAATGGGTTTTCTATGATATAATGCATGTAATAGTTATCTTATAGCACATGGATTCTCGTTATCACTCTTTATTCCCATACTATCATTATCTACCCATCTATGAAGGGAGAGCCATTCTCTTATTGAGGGATTGTGTGGGGGATATATGGTCTATGGTTGGTGTGGAAAATACTTGGATGATGTTTCCTTCCCCTTAGCAGTACTTCAGTAGTGACTACACTCATGATTAATTATGGATTATTCAAGTTTGATGAGACTCACATGCTCTATGGAACATTGTATCATTGTGCATTATTATTAAGACATACTATGTTGAAAACATGCTATTTTGTTATATTTGTCTACTACAATAGTTGGCTATAACATTGTATCAAAAAATTCATCAATTTGTGAATTTTTTATATTTGTTCTACTTTGAACTAACGAGCTTTTCAATAGAGGATTCAGGTAGCTATTGACAATCATCAAGCTGAATTTCAATCTTCTCCTATTGAAATGATAGGTATTTTATTTGATCATCCAATTTCAATTTTGATTGACACTAGGGATTTTGAATTTTTTATTACTCTTATAATGCTTAATAAGTTGTATATAAAATATAGAATTATGGAAAATACATGGTCGATATAGTATGGGGATGAATCAAAGGCTAAGGTTGATAAGTGTCTAGTGGAAGCTGAGATCAGGTTACCTAAATTCACTATAATAGTGGATCAGTATGTTGCATTGCTAGGGTCATATGATGTGCTCCTAGGAGTTAATTGGCTTTCTAGGCATAAGACTAAGGTTGATTTCTATCTCAATAAGGTAGAGTGTCAAGCTGATTTTGGAAATAAGACATAGCTTTAGGGTGAGAAAAAAGAGTTGAAGCTTAGGCAAATTTATCAATTCAACTCAAGAAGGCTCAGAGTATAGGATGTCAGGCATTTATTATTAAAATAAATGATATATAAGAATATAAGGAACCATTCGTTAAGGATTATCCATTCATTAGGAACTTTCAAGATGTGTTTCCAAAGGAATTACTGGGATTACCAGCTAAATGTGAGTTTGATTTATCAATTGACATAATATCTAGATCTGAATCATAATCCAAGGTACCATATAGGATGACAACTATGGAACTTATTGAGTTGAAATATCAACTTTAGGATTTATTATCAAAAGGGTTGATTTGATTGAGTGTGTCATCATGGGGTACACCAATGGTATTTTTTAATAAGAAGGATGGTACTCTTTGCTTATGTATTGATTAAAAAATGTTGAACAAGATAACAATCGAGAATAGGTATCTATTACCTCACATTCATGATCTCTTTGATCAGATGCGAGGGGAAACAATCTTCTCTAAAATTGATTTATGAGTAGGGTATCATTATTTGAGAATATGAGATGAGTATATTTATAAAATAACATTTAGAACTTGGTATGGGTAATATAAATTTATAGTGTTTCTTTTTTGGTTAATAAATGCTTTGAAAACATTTATGAATCTCATGAACAACATGTTTAGGGATAATCTAGACCACTTTGTGTTGGTTTTCTTGGATGGTATCCTCATATATTCTAAGAATGAGGAAGAACATCTTCAACATCTATAACTAGTTTTGCAGTGGTTACAAAAACATAAATTGTATGGTAAGTTGTCCAAATATGCATTTTTGTAGAGGAAAGTGAAATATTTGGGACACATTATCTCCATGGATGGAATTTTAGTTGAATTACTGAAGAAAAGAGCCATAATGGAATCACAAGTGCCTAAAAATATTCATGAAGTGAGAAGTTTTATGGGATTAACAAGTTATTATAATAAATTTATTCTAAATTTCTCAAAAATATCTAACCTAATTACCTCTCTTTAACATAAGAATCAGAGTTTTATTTGGTTAGACAAGTGTGAAAAAGCCTTCAAGAACTAAAAAGGAGGCTTACTTTGGCACCTGTCCTAAGAGTTCCCAATCCTAATGTTCAATTCTTAGTAATCATGAATGTATTTGGGGATAGACTTGGAGGAGTTATTATGAAAGATGGTTCAGTTGTAGCATACGAGTCTAGAAAACTTAATGCTTATGAGGTGAATTATTCCCTTCATGATCTAGAACTTACTACAATAGTGCATGCATTATAAGTTTGGAGGTGTTACTATTAGGAAAACCATTTGATCCCAAGACTGACAACTTAGGAATCAAGTATATCTTTATCCAACTAAACTTGAATACATGTTAGAAATGTTGGTTAGAATTATTATATGATTATGATATTAATATTAACTATATCAAGGGGAAGGAAAATAGAGTTGTAGATGCCTTAAATCATATAAGGTACGTATCAACCTTGTCTACTATTAGGATTACTTTCCATGACCAGGTAATTAAGTTCTTCCTTGGAGATGAATTCTATGAAAAAGTTAAGAAAGTATTGTTAGAGAATGCTCAAAATCCCAAGTTTAAAGGATTCAAGTTGGAGAGTGATGGTCTATTGAGATACAATGGTAGAATGTATGTACCTCATAGAGAGATTTTAAGGAGCATAGTGATAAAGTAATTACACAATGCCCTTTATTCAAACATCCTAGAGTAACTAAGCTCATGGGTGAGATAAGACCTCTTTATTTCTAAAAGGGATTAAAAAGGATGCAACATATTTTATGTCTCATTGTTTAGAATGTTAACATGTGAAGGTTAAGCATGTGCATCCAACATGATTTTTTGATCTTCGTGATATAGTAAAGTGGAAGTGGTAGGTAATTAGAATGGACTTTATTCAAGGTTTGTCATTATCATAGAATTGACATGATATGATCTTGGTGATAGTTGATAAACTAACCAAGGTAGCTCGCTTCATACCAGATAATTTAAATGACGATGTACCTATGATTATGAAAAGATTCATGAAATAGGTGTACCAATTGCATGGATTTCTAGAAAATATCATTTCTGATCGAGATCCAAGAATGTCTTCTATATTTTGGTTGATTTTGAATTCAGCTCTAGCTATGTAGTTGAATTTTAATATTGCATATCACCCAAAAATATATGGAAAAATAAAGAGGGTTAACCAAGTTTTAGAATATCTCCTTCAAATATATTACATGGATTAGAAATAAAAGTGGGAGGAGTACCTTTGAATGGTTGAGTTTTCCTACAATAACTCATACTAATTAGTGTTGAAAATGGATCCATTTGAGGAATTATATGGAAGGAGGTGTAAAACACCGATTAGCTAGGATAGATTGGAAGAAAGAGTAGTCTTTGAACCTGAAATGCTTGTGGAAATGGAAGACCAAGTTATAAAAATTAGGCAAATATTAATTGAGTTCAATGATAGACATAAAAGTTATGCTAATCTAAAAAGAAAAATAAGGTAATTTTTTGTTAGTGATAAAGCATTTCTGCAGGTTAAGCCTCAAAAAAGTTTGATTAAGTTTGGTAAATCAACGAATCTTTCACCAAGATTTGTAGGACCCTTTGAGGTTTTAGAAATGATAAATTCTATAGAATATAGGCTTGATTTACCACTAAATATATCTCTCTTACATAATGTTTACATATGTCCTATCTTAAAAATTATGTTATTGATCCTTATCATGTATTAGATTGGAAACTTTATAGGTTTTGGATCTTGGGCTGGTCATAGTAGAACTAGTTAAAATAATTGACACTCAAAAACTCAATTTGTGTAATAGATAAGAGTTACATTATAAGGTCTAGTGGGACCAATATTATGAAGATAGTGCCAATTGGGAAGATTATGATGAGTTTTATAGACTATTTCCATATTTGTTTACTTAATATATTGCTATATATTACTTACTTTTCTACTGAATAATGTTTAATTTTAGAATTTATGTTGAAATAAGTGTCATCAGTATGATGATCAAATTTAAGGGGGAAGGAGGTTACATCCTGATTCCTCTCTAGACTTAATAACCTATTGATTTGTGGGTTTTATTATTATTATTTGGCTAATTACTATTTTAGTTAAGTTAGATATTATATATTGATGTATGGACAGTTACATGTTTCTTATTTACATGATCATTTACTTGTTGAGTTAGTTGTAATTTTATGTTATGTACATGATTATCATGATTATTTAGTTCATTATAGAAGTATGTTATAGATTTTGATTTAGGATGACTACCTTATTATTCTAAGGTGGATGTAGGATAGATTTCATCCCTCAAACTATAATAGAGGGAAAGCATCATTAGAGAGGGTGGATTCGATGGAGAAATTGGGGAATGATATAATGAATACTAAGAACCATACACACACCACAAATAGATAATATGATTTTGGTTACTATTATGTTATCTGCATTTTAAAATGGTTGATTCTCATTTTGATCTAGTTATGTGTTTTCTAATGTGAGATTTAGAGTCTCTTATGTTGTCTTAGATTAATTCATGTGGTAATTTTGCCTAATAATGTGCTTTAGGATCTTTAAATGTATTTTATATATTCTTTGGTATTTATGTGAATAATTATACAAACATTCTTTCTTCCCTTAATGTTAATAGGTTTTGTGAATGTTTATGGAAATATCTGTTAAACATCAAACTAATATTTCAATGGAGTTTGTGTCTTGTTTTATAAATGCATGATAAATGAAATAGGACTTAATTACTTGTATTTTAGTTTATTATTAATTTATTAAGTTATCAAATTGTGGTTATAAATTGATTAGGCATAATCATGTGCTAGGTCCATGTTATTATGTTAATAGTTTAAATGTTTAATGGATTATTGTAAAGTCTTTATTAATGTTCATTAGGCTTAAAATGGTTATTATTATGTGTGGAAATTTTGATAACTAGGGTTTTATTGGCATTGAGTTGAATTATTTTATCATCATGTAAAATGAAACACTTTATTTTTGGGTTGCATGGACTTTTTCTTTGCTAAGTTCATTATGGTTACAATGATTTTTGGAGGAGATGATAGGAGTGTATTTATCATGAAGGAGAATAAGAGGGGAGAAATGAATTCCTATAGGGGACATGATAGACAAAGGATAAATAAAATTATTTAATGAAAATTGGAAGAGAACATTACCAATTTCCATCACTATGATATTATTTACCAAGTAGGTTTTGTTGTTTAAATTTGTACATATGTTATATGGAAGTAAAACAACAAATTATGGTTATTTATAATGTATTATAAGGTATACATGGATTTTTAATTGATGTTGTAAAATTTTCATTTATGTCATTTTGAGTTGTCTTTATTGTCCTTGAAGTTACGTTTATGAGCCATGTACTTGAGAGACGTAGTGAGAAGGCATATGCTTGGTAACATGTTGATGTGAGAAAACTAAGGCTTATGAAAAGAATATTTGTAGTGTATAGTCATGATATGAGGTTTTATGTCATGATTATGAGGTGTTTAGAGGAGTAAAAGATGGTTTAAGGTGAGTTTAAGGTCTAAGCATGACTAGCAGTTCAAGGCCTAATGTGCAAAGAGACCTAGTGTGGCCTAATGAGGGGTCCATATCAGTTTCCAAAGTGAAATAGATAATTATAGAATTTTAAAATGTGTGATAGGTTTTATAAAGTGTGTTTACCAAGTCTAAGGTCAAAATCTAAAGGAGAAAGCATAAAATGTGGTCTTGAGGTTTTATGTGTGTATAAAATGAGGTTTAACAGACCCAAGAAGAATTTTATTATGCTCATTGGCACATGAAAACTTTGCATGATACCATAATAAGTTCATATAATTTTGGGAAGGTTCATAGCTAAAATTTACTAGCATTGGTTTTGCATTTTAGTTACAATCCTTTATGAATGATTGTTAAGAATTGAAGGTAGTCTAAACCCTCCTAAAACCCTCATAGTGATCTAATAGGAAATATCCTGTTGGAAATATATAATAATGGTTTTTATGACTTATTTTTATGATTGGATCATATAGAGGACTCTCCTAGGTTTTTCCAGGTGGCATTGGTATGTTATTAGAGTAAGTGGAAGCTACAGGAAAACCCTTATTTCTTAGATTTTTGATGTAGTAGGTAGGCTTGACCAGGTCAAAGAATGAAAATTATTGGAGGATGATGTGTGAAAATTTTATTTTATTATAATGTAATTTTTTTAGTAGGTAAAAGACTTAAAATATTCCAAAATGGTCATAAAAGTTGGTCTATTGCTAAAAAAACCTAATGAGGAAGACGATGAGAAAATCAATTAGAAGTGAGAATATGATTAGGGATAGGTTAAAAATGACTAAGGATGGTTCCAAATGCATGGATTTATTTTTAAATACATATATCACATACACCCATTTAATATGATATTTAGATATGCTTATATACAAGTAGAAAGTTGTTCTCAAAGTGACCTATCTAACATAGTGAGGTCTGTGTAGGGTGAAGACATGAGATTGGTCTATAAGACCAAAATTGACATTGAAAATTATAATATATCTATTTAAATATGTTATAAATATTATGAATTATCATATAAACCCATTTTAATTTCATAAAAGTGTTCACATAGTTGTTAAGACTTGGTTTCCATGATTGTGTTTTGGAGCTATAGGCAATTTTCTATGTGTGAGTGAGAATGATGTTCCTGAGTCATTATGCATATATTTGAAGAATAAAATGAAAATTAATTTTTTATATAGGTCTAATATGTTTATTTTAATTCATTAGAAATGCCTATGAATTTTTTAAAAGTTAAAGGTTCTTGACTGGGTTTTGAGCCCTGTTTGCAGTTCTAAGTAAGCATATAAACATGATTAGTTTGAGGTCTTTTTCCATGTATGGTGAAATATTTTAGACTTGGTGATGAACCTTATATAATTAAGGTTATATATATTTTGTTTTTTTATGTGTTTTTGTGTCAAATCTGAGTGTATACTTTAGTTATTCAAGGTAGAATTTCTAGTAGTGAGAAGGCCTAATTGTGAGTAGACCTAATGGTGTGGTTCAAGGAGTGAAATGAGATAAATGATGTTGGGGATATAAGGTAAGATTATAATGTGTTTAATTTAAGTGTATTTTAAGTTTTTAATCCATTTTTTTAGGCTCAAAATTTTCCAATGTGGTCAGTATGAAACATGTGCTTTGAGAAGGCCTAATTGCATTTGGTCTCTTTTAGGCCTAATGGTGGTTTTGGTCCTTATGAGTGATGATAGACATATGTAGTGGGTGTTTAAATTATGAAACATGTTTTTTGATATATTAAATTTTTTATACAAGTATTAATAGGTTTGTGTCTAACCAATTAGGGTGAGAGAAAGAGTCAAGTATAAAAATAAGGTCTAATAGGCCTAACTTGACTAGTTAGAATATTGAGGATATGAGCGAATGAAATATAAGTTTATAAAATAGGTAGATGGATTTAATAAAATAAAATATGTGTGTTTAATATTTCATGAATTTATAATATTTTTTCTATAGATGATGAGCAAGGTCATATGACCTCATTCTGCCAAGATTAGGGCTAGTTGAGCGAAGATGCCTAATAGGCTATTTGAAGGAGATAGAAGAGTGAAAAAAAAAAAGGGGATAATAATAAGTTGAGTAAGAAATAGGAATCTAATGGGGATAAAAGGTTCTAGGTAGCTGAGTTACCTATAGGGTTGGTGCCTCCTTGCAAGCTAATGTTTGCTAAAGGACTAGTTGAGTTGGCACTTGACTAATGAGGGATTGGTGCTCCTTGTGGGGTTGGTGCATCAATAAATATTGATTAATTGCTTATATGACTATAGTAAAAGATTTTTTTTAGTATATTTTATCTCCCATGAGGTTTTACTATGTATATCTTGTGTTCTTGTGTTTTGTTCCTACTTCACGCTCATATGAATGATTGATTATTCATTGCTATATCCTTATGCTAGTTTCAATGATTAATGAATGATTAGTGGAATTGAAATAATTTTTTTAAAAAATAATTCACCCCCCCCACCCATATTTTTGGTTGTTCTTCTATCAATTGGTATCGGAGCAAGGTCCCTTGTGTAAACCTGACAGTCTAAGGGAGATCTTTGGAGCATAGGTATGGATTGTGATAATCAAAGTGTTTATTATGATTGCAATGAAGATATATCCATAGTAATTAAAATAGACTAAAATTTTTATTAAAAATATAATAATCATATGGAATAATGCACCCAACTTAGAATTAAATTAAAGACTTTAGAGACACAAGTTGAGCAAGATGCAATCAAGATAAAGATATATCAGAAATTTGAGGAGAGTACTATAAATATTAACAATATTTTAGATTATCAAAGGTACTTTAATGATATGATAGGTCTTGGTTTCAAATAAGAATAAAATGAGTTCAAAGAGAGTCAATTTAAAAAATTCAATGATCTATCAAAGAGTGATAAATCTGGTAGAATAAAGACCTATGCATAAGTGGCCAAGTTTGAAGTCAATCATCAACAACCAAGAAGGGTTTTATTCCATCAAAGGACATCAAATGTAGTGGTGTATCATCCAATGATCATAAAAATACAAATGAGGTTAAAGAATCAAAGTATATGGATTCTTTCAATGGTTATTGTTTTTCTTATGGTCAATTTGGACACAGAACTATTGACTATAGATGGAGAAGTAGAATCCTATGTTATAACTATAACCAAAGAGGACATATTACAAGAAAGTGTAAGATAAGATCAATGAAGAATACCAATCAAGTTAAGAAGATATGTAGTCATGATACTAAATAATGGATCAAGAAAGTAGATCCTATAGATAATATGAAAGAGAAGCAAAAACTAGAGACAAATCTATGATAGCCCAAACTACCTTTCATACTCATAATCAAGATTTGAAGTGGTACATAGATAATGGATTTTCAACTCACATGAAATGAGATAATAAAAAATTCATCAATTTGAAGAAGAATTCCATAAGGTCAGTGAGATTTGGAGATAACACATCCTCTAATTTAGCTGTCAAAGGTGCTTTGATCTTGGACAATGAGAAGACCAAGAATAAAATGTATTGTATGTAGTTGGATTGAAACACAACTTTATGAGTGTAAGTAAAATGTACATCCAAGGACACACCTTAAATTTTCATGACAAAGGATGTGAGATAAAGAGAGCAAAATTAGGTAGGTTGATTGTCAAAGCTAAGAGATCTGAGAATAATCTATATGTATTGAATGATATCAAACAAGATAAGTGATTTATGATCAGGGTAGATTAAATTTGGATATGGATTATGAGGTTAGGACATTTTAACTTTAAAATTCTAGTCAATATCAACTCTAAGGGATCTATGAAGAACATGCCCAAAATTTCCAAACTGACAGATGCTCTTTGCAAGTCATGTCAACATGGTAAGCAAACTAGGAGGAGATTAAAGTCTAAATAATACTCTAATACTAGACCTTTAGAACTACTTCATATTAATGTTTGTGGTCCTACAAGGATTCAAATAATTCAAGGTGATAGCTACTTCATGTTGCTTATAAATGACTTTACAAGAGTGACTCAGGTAGTATTCTTTAAAGAGAAGTCAGAAGCTCTAGGTAAGTTCAAAACTTTCAAGGCTTTGGTTGAAAATGAGATGAATGTGAATATCAAGTGTCTTAGGTCTGACAAAGGAGGAGAGTTTTGGTTAGTTATTTTTATGACTTTTGTGAGGTAAATGGAATAATAAGATAGTTCTTAGCTTCTAGAACACCTCACTAGAATGGGGTGGTTGAAATAAAGAACAACACTTTTCAAGAAATGGTAAGGACCATGTTGAATAAGTCAAAGTTTTTTGATGGATACTGGAGAGAATCTATGGGTAATATAGTTTACATTTTGAATATAGGATAGATTAAGATCAATGGTGATAAGACTCCATATGAATTGTGGAATGGTAGACTTACTATTGTTGAACATTTCAAAGTGTTTGGAAGTATGTGGTATATCAATAGAGATGACAAGGACTTAGGAAAGTTTTAATCAAGGTTTGATGAAGGTATTTTCTTGGGATATTCATTAATTAGTGTTTCTTATAGATGCTACAACAAGAGGTTGAAAAATATAGTAGAGAACACAAATGTAAAGATTGATGAGACAAACAAGAGGTTGAAAAATATAGTAGAGAACACAAATGTGAAGATTGATGAGACAAATAAATCATATTATCAATCAAATAATGATGAAGGAGAAATAGAGATATATGAGGATGAAGAATAAATTGAGGAGAGAAAGGACTCAAAAGGTCATTCTAAGCATATTCAAAAGGATCATCCTGGATCTCAGATTATTGGCAACAAAATTACATGCATACAAATAATAAAAATAATGGTGAGTAATGTTAATCAAGAAGATACTACTTTACTATCTAAATTTGAACCTAAAAGTTATGTAGATTCAAGTTAGGATAGGTTTTGGATATATGCCATGAATGATTATTTAAATAAAATTGAGAAGAATGGGTACAAAATGGGTGTTCAAAAACAAGTTGAATGAGCATGGATAAGTCACTAGAAACAAGGATAAAATAGTATGCAAGGGATATGCTCAAGTAAAAGGAGTGGAATTTGAGGAAAGCTTTTCTCCTATAGCAAGTTTAGAGGTTAGTTTAGGTTGTTTATTGCCTATGCATGTTTTAAAGGATTCAAGATATATTAGATGGATGCTAAGTTAGCTTTCCTAATGGGAAATTGGAGGAAGAAGTGTACATTGATAAAAATGAGGGTTTCCTATTGAATGATAATAAGGACTATATCTGCATGTTGAAGAAGGCTCTCTATGGTCTAAAACATGCCCCTAGAGCTTGGTATGCTAGACTAGACAAGTATCCTCTAGACCAAGGTTTCAAGAGAGGAGTTGTAAATAGTAACTAGTATATCAAAACTAAAAATGACCATAAATTGATAGTAGTGGTCTATGTGGATGATATCATCTTTGGTGGAAATAATGATAACATGACCAAGGGCTTTATAGAGGTGATGAAGTTAGGGTTTTAAATGTATATGATTGGAGAACTATCCTTTTTTGGACTTTAAATTAGTCAATTTGAAAAAGGTATGTTCATTTCACAAGCTAAGTATATAAAAGAGGTGTTAAACAAGTTTGAAATGGAAGATTGAAAGGCTATCATTACACCTATGGTTATAGAATGTAAGCTAATCAAGGAGTATAAATCTTCAAGAGTTAATCAGATATAATATAGATCAATGATTTGGAGTTTGTTGTATACCACTACCTCTAGACCTTGACATCATGAAAGTAATAGGTCTTGTGGGAAGATTTCAAGAAGATACTAAGTAAATTCATCTAAAAGTAGTCAAAAGGATACTTAGGTATCTCAAGGGAATTATGGAGTATAGATTGTGGTACCCAAGGAGCAAGAAGTTTGATCTAGTAGCCTATATAGATGAAAATTAGGTTGGGAGTCTAGATGATAGAAAGAACACTAGTGGAGGAGCCTTCTTCTTAGGTGAATATATAGTCTCATGGATAATAAATAATTAACCATCAGTGGATTTATCTACTTGTGAGGTTGAGTACATTATGACAACTTTATGTTACACTCAAGTGTTGTGGATGAGATAGACCTTAAAAGACTACAAAGTGGAGTTTGATGGTCCTAGTCCTATTTTTTGTGATAATACTAGTGCCATAAGTGTTTCAAAAAATCCTATCATGAATACAAGAACCAAACACATTCCTAACAAGTATAATTTATTAAGAGAAAAGGTAAGTTAACAAAGTATTAAGCTTGAATTTGTGTCTACCAAGGATCATATTATAGATATTTTGACTAAGCCTCTTCCAAAGGATAGTTTTGAACATCTGAAATAGGAATTGGGTGTGATTCCTACTCCTAGAATTCAAAAATAAAGTCAAGTGCTTAGGGTGAGATAATAAGGAGGTGATTTATATCCAAGAGTAGGAAAGAAGTGCATAAGCTATGAGATCAAACGGGGATTCATATCAATTTGACAAGAAGATGTTTGAGGTATGAAGTGAAATAGGGGGAACTTGTTGATATGATATTTCATTCATGTTTATTGAATTTTATTATAGGTATTAATTTGTCATTAATGACAAAGGGGAAGATTGATCTATATGGGGGAAATGTATGCCAGTAAGAGAAGCTTCTTTGAATGATTTCCATCAACGACAAAGGGGGAGATTATTGAGAATGCATTATAAGGTATGCATAGATTTTTTATTGATGTCATGAAAGTGTCACTGATGCCATTCTGAGTTTCTTTCTTGTTCTTGAAGTTGAGTTCATGAGCCATGTACTTGAGAGACCTAGTGAGAAGGCATAGGCTTGGTAACATGTTGAGGTGAGTAGTTTAAGGCTTATGAGAAGAATATTGGTAATGTGTGAGCATATTATGAGGTTGGATGACATGAGTATGAGGAGTTTTTAGTAATACAAGAGGTTTTAAGGTGTGTTTAAGGTGTATGATTGGCAATTTAAGGCCTAATGTGTACAAATACTTAGTGTTACCTAATGAGGGGTCAAGATCAATTGAAAATTTGATAGAGATAATGAGACAATTTTCAAAGGTGTGAGAGGTTTTATCAAGTGTGATAACTAAGTCTAAGGTCAAATTCTGAAGGAAAAATCATGAAATGTGGTCTTGAGGTTTTTTGTGTGCACAAAATGAGGTTTAATAAACCTACGAAGTATTTTGTTATGTTCGTTGTCATGAAAAACCTTTGCATAAGATCATAATAATTTCATGGAATTTTAGGAATGTTTCTAGATCAAATTTATTGGCATTGGTTTTGGAGTTGATGGGAAATCCTTTTTGAATGATTGTTAAGAATGGAAGGTAGTCTAAACCCTCCTAAAACCCTCATTGTGACACGATACAAAAAATCTTGGAAATATTACATAATGTATTGGATGAAATATTTTTATGATTTGAGAATGTAGAGGACTCTCCCAAGTTTCTCTAGGTGGCATTGGTATGTCACAAGAGTAAGTGGAAGCTACATGAAAACACTTATTTTTTGGATTTTTAATGTAGTAGGTAGGATTGACTAGATCAAAGCATGAAAATGTTTGGAGAATGATGTGTGAGACTTGTATTTTATGATAATTAAAGTTTATGATTAGGTTATAGATTAAAAATATGCTAAACTAGTCATGGAAGTTGGTTTATCGCTAAAAAAGCCTAATGAAGAAGATAACAAGAAAACTAGGTAGAAGTGAGAGTAAGATTAGGGATGGGTTGTAGTAGATTAGGGATGGATAAAAATGAAAGGGGTTATTTTTAAATACATATATAACATATCCACCTTGAAGAGAAGATTTGGAGATGATTATATACAAGTATAAAGTTGATCTAAAAGTGACCTGTCTAACATAATGAGGTCTATGTAGGGTGAAGACATGAGATTGGTCTGTAAGACCAATATTGATATTGAACCTTATATATATATATATATATATATATATATATATATATATATATATATATAATAAGGTTCAAGAGATGATTATATACAAGTATAAAGTTGCTCTAAAAGTGACTTGTCTAACATAATGAAGTCTATGTAGGGTGAAGACATGAGATTGGTCTATAAGACCAATATTGATATTGAACCTTATTATATATATATATATATATATATATATATATATATATATATATATATATATATATATATATATAAGGTTCAATATCAATATTGGTCTTATAGACCAATCTCATGTCTTCACCCTACATAGACCTCATTATGTTAGACAAGTCACTTTTAGAGCAACTTTATACTTGTATATATATTTAAAGATGTTCTAAGGATGTTCAAGGATCATATAAACCCATTTTAATTTCATAATATTATTTTATTTTATTATTTTAGGAAACTAGGTTTTTTATCTCTAAGTAATAAAGGACTGGAATAAGGGGAGAATTCTAGTTTGATGTAGTGAAATATAGGTTTTTTACAATTTTATAAACTTAATTCGCATAGGAAAGAGAAGACAAAGAAAGATTAACTTAGCTTATTAAAATAGATGATGTGGAGTTTGGAAATTACTGTGCAAGGATGACAGACTATCGTAAACAAGACATAAAACTTTGTTTATGGATTAGATAGGAGCACCAAACTCAGGGCACCCTAATACTTAGAATTTTAGTCTACTTACAATTATTTTTTCCACTTCTAGCACTATTGTCATAGTGGTCTAGATTTTTTGGGTTTTGCTTAGCAGCCTTGTGACACCCTATTAGTGAAATATTAAAGCCTAGGACTGTGCAAAGCTCACTATGTGTTAGATTATATATTTAGTACTTGTATTATCCTGAATACATGGAAACAAAAAATGAAATCAAAGAATAAGGGAGAAAAATTGGATTATGGGAAGAATGATTGCATAATCAAGAACCCCTACTATTTTGACTATTGCTTACATTAACCATCATGCCAAGGGTCTCAAATCCAGTGTAGTTATCCCTTAGGGAATGTGTATAATCAATGCACCTGATTTATGAAAGAATGAATTTCACCTAGGACCTTCCTTGATCAATCATTCAAATCTATGTGTGATGTAGAGAAGCTGAGCTATATTATTGATTGATTTTATTAAGTTTAATGTGTCAAAATAATAAGTACTAAATATAAAATGCCTCATGTAGTACTTTATATAGGAGACTTTTTATTTTGAATTTGGGAGAATTATTTTCATTTGGAAGACATTGGAAAAATTATGAATGAATCAAATAAAATGGGTAAGACTCATCCTATGAACAAAATTGACTGTTAGAACCAAAATTATGCTTGGACAACAACACCAAAAATTGGACACCCAAGGTTTTAACACTATAGTCCTATTTGAGCACTTTTATCCAGAAGGTATGGGACCTAGGGGGATGGGTCTAGGTATAAAATAGGTTATTGGGCCTGAAAGGGTTAAGTATATAAATCTACAGATGATTGGGAATAAGCAAAGAGATGTCTAGGGAATGTAGTAAGACCAAGACAAGTCAGATAAAAAGACCTGGCTAAATGTGAATAAAAAATCATATTATCTAGTCAAAGTATCCTATGAAAGGAATATGAAAAGACATAATATGTGTGTTTTATTGACCAATTTAGGGTGTATACATGTTCACATAGGTGTTTTAAGTCTTGGTTTCCATGACTATGTTTTGGAGCTAGAGGCAACTTTCTATGTGTGAGTGAGAATGATGTTCCTGAGTCATTTTGCACATATTTGAAGAATAAAATGCACATTAATTTATTATATAGGTCTCATAGGTTCATTTTAATGAATTTTTATTCATGATAAATGGCTATGAAGGTGTGAAAATTCTAAGGTTCTTGACTGGGTTTTGAAGCTTATTTGTAGTTTTGAGTAAGCATTTGAAAGTGATCAGTTTGAAGTTTTTTAACCTATATGGTGAAATATATTGGACTTGGTGATAAAATTGATGTAACTAAGGTTATATCTATGTGTTTATGTTTTAAATATAAGTGTATACTTTAGATATTTAAGGTAGACTTTTTGGCAGTGAGAAGGCCTAATTATGAGTAGACCTAATGGCGCGGTTCAAGGAATGAAATGAAACAAATGATGTTAGAGACATAAGGTGAGATTATCAATGATATAATTGAAGTGTGTGAATTTTTTAATACATTTTTGGAGTCTCAATATGTTTCAAGGTGGTCAATATGAAACGTTTGCTTTGAGAAGGCCTAATTGCTTTAGGTCTCTATTAGGCCTAATGGTGGTTTTGGTCCTTATTAGTGATGACCGACCTATGTAGTGGGTGTTTCAATTATGAAATTTTATTTGTAATATATTAAAATGGTGATAAATTTATGGATAGGTTTGTGTCCAACCAAGGTGGGTGAGAAAAAGAGTCAATTATAAAAAGGTCTATTAGGCCTAACTTGACTAGTTAGAATATTGAGGATATGAGTGAATGAAATAGAACTTTAGAAACTAGGTAGAAAAATAGGTGTTTTGAATATGTAATGAATTTATAAAAGTTTTTCTATAGATTATTATCAAGGTAATATGACCTAATTGTACCAAAAATAGAGCTAGTTGAGCAAAGAGGCCTAATAGGTTGTTTGAAGGAGATATAAGAGTGAGAATAACAAAAGAAGGGGATCATCATCAGTCGAGTAAGAAAAAAGTGTTTATAGGTGATAAAAGTTTCCATGTATTTGAGTTGGTGTTGAGTTACCTAAGGGTTTAGTTCCTCCTTGTAAGTTGATGCTTGCTAAAGGACTAGTTGAGTTAGTGCTTGACTAGTGAGGGGTTAGTGCTCCTTGTGGGGTTGGTACCTCACCAAATCTTAATTAATTTTTTATATGACTATAGTACAAGATGTATTTTAGTGGTTTTTATCCCCAATGATGTTTTTACATGTAGCTCTTATGTTTTTCTATTATGTTCCTTCTTCATGCTCATATGAATGATTGATTATGCATTGTTATATCCTTATGTTAGTTTGAATGATTAATGAATGCTATGTGGAATTGAAAGAAAAGTTTGTACAATGATTCACCACCCCACCCTATTAGTGATTTTTCTTCCAATAATGGTAAATTATTTTAGGGTTTTCATTTTTCATTATTTGTAAATTTAGAAAAGATTAGGGTTATATACCTAGTACTTTGGATGGCTTGGCCACCTACAAAGCCAAGTATATGACTCTAGAACCCTATTTCATAATGGCTATATTTTCAAATATTACATAATGTGTAATATGAAAATATAAATAATGGAATTATAGTATATAAATTATTTATATTTTATAAGGGTTAATGGCAAAGGGAAAATATTTATTGAGCTATGTAGACATAACTAGAAGAGATTTAAGAAATTAAAAACCCTACCAAATATATTTAGGGTAAATTTGGGAATAAGTGGAATTAATTAGTGAGTTTAAAATGAAATTTTATTTTTGTTTATTCTTAGTTTTCATACATTAATATGGAATCATTTCTTTAATATATAATATATTTTGGTGTATTTTATGTATGAAATCACGTCAGGGTTATTAACCCGAATTAGGGCACAACATAATATGAAAATTGAACTAAGATGAAAAATTATTAGGGAATAGAATAATTCAAAACCCTAGATATTTTTGGTGTTTTATCTTAAGTCACTTAAATATAAATAAATTTACATTCTATGTAGAATAACATTTGAATGATTGGATTCTTTTTACGAAGTATAATTCCCTAGAAATGTATAAATATACATTGGCATATACATGTAATCTACAGGTATTTGGAAATATATTTGAGGACCTGTATATATATTATTATAATATTTATAGTTATCTATATCATTATGGTTATATTATGTATAATACTAATTAGGTGATTCTATGATCGAATGGTTAAACACTGTGGCTACATTTGTGAATTTCATTTTATATGAATATGATGAAAGATAGTGTTCCTTATTAAAAATATATGGTTGAGCAAAACCACTAAATACTATTATTATTGTGACACAAAATAAGTTCTTTTAACCGGTAAAAGTATAAATGAGAAAATCCATTCATATGGATAGACATGCTTTATTTATACATGGCTGAGTTTGGCTATGATTGTGTGTATTTTGAAATATTAAATATAATAGTTTTTTTTTATGAAACACATCCATAAAAATAGTAAATTTCTATGTTAGAATATGAATATACATGTATGCATGATACTCAGCATTAGTCTAGTTGGATATTGGAAATAATTTAATAATTCTATGTTAAAAATACATATAAATGTAAACAAAATACTCTTAAATTATGAATAGAATACTTGTCTATTTAGAGTATAATGTATACAATAATGCATATACTATTTATACAATGAATTTGTATGAGTGATAGAATACATATATAAATATATGTGATACTTGTGATTTATTGTTAGAATACAAATCTGAATCAAATATACCATATATTGATATACATATTTAGTTCTATGTTTAAGAATGTTATAGGATATAACAAATAAATTTTGGTGCATTTATTATCCAAGATAAGTTTAAATGTGTGTATTGGTTTGAAAAAACTTATACTTATGTGGTATTTGAGTTTAATACAAATCATATTAAGGCTTGTTAGTATTTGAAACAACTTATTGATGTATTTTTGACATATGAAATAAAGTAATAAGCTGGTAAATGATGTTATATGGATGAATAACATAAAGTTAGAGTTACATGTTAATATTTTGGTAACTTGATGTCTTTATATATAATCTTACCCAAATGGTTTGATGTTATTGATGATTGTTTGAAATATAATTATATATCTAATTTTATTATGATATAAATAAAATTAGATGTTTTGAGCTTTTCACTACATTTGATGGACTAAATGCTAGTATTAGATATTTTCTTGTATTTACACATAATATAATTTCTAGTAAGGAAAAAATATTATTTTAAAACAATTGGTTTTAATATTATTAAATATATAAACCAATCTAGTGTTAATAACCCTAAATAAGTGAGTGAAATGTATTTCACTTAATTAGTGTCATTAATATGCAAGTAAGGTGAGTGGTGTGTATGAAATTGATTGATCCTTGAGATAAAATAACTATAAAAAACTTTGGCCAAAGTAGTGTTTATGATTAAACATTATCATTTCATATTTTTTATTTAGTTTGCATGTTTTATATGATATCATGTTAGAATGATTTTTTTTATGATATACTACATGAATTAGTTATCTTACATCACACAAGTTCTAGTTATCACTCTTGATTCACCCACCATCATTATCTATCCATCCATGAATGGAGGTCCATTATCTTGTTGGTATATTACGTAAGGGATCTATGGTTTGTGGTTGGTGTTGAAAAGCACTTAGATGATGCTCTCCCTCCCCTCAATAGTTCTTCAATAGTGACTACACTCATGATTACTTATGGATGATTCGAGTTCGATGAGTCTTGTATGATCCATAGAGAATTTCATCATCGCAAATTATTATTAAGACATGTATTATGCTAAAAATGTATTATTTTTCTATATTTGAATACTATAATAGTTAAATGTAACATTGTATCAGCTATGACTAAATTTGTAAATATACTTTTATGAAATAAATCAATTAATCATTTTATATATCAGCATTGTACTTGATTATGTGATCATTACATAAATATATTAACTCTTGAACTTATTTATGGTTAGCTTAAAAACTAATGTATCTAGTTAAATATCAGTATATTGTTGGGTTCATCATGATGGAATCTAGTTATTGAATTTGTGTAAATGTTGAAAATAAAATTACCTTATTCTAGTAAAACATAGTGGGGTTTTACAATAAGAGAATCGATAACTCCTATGAGGCTGTGTCCTTCCATTCCAAAAATAATATATGGTGATAGGATGCATTGTGGATTTTTTTGAACATATGATCAACATCCCTATCATTTATGCACAATGATGGAATTGGTTCCACCCATGAATCAATTGATGTATTTCAATAAATATGGTTATTTTAATAATTACAATCATACCTACCCTACAATAGACACACTTTTAGAAATATAAAATAATAATCATAAAATATCAACCACATTTCAACATATGCCATCACCACAATCACCTATGTGTAATCCTAACATACCACACCCTAGCCTACAATAGCAAACCCCACTCATAGTACAATAATTTCAATCAAAAAAATACACAACCACATTATTATAATAAAAAACAAGGGGGTATATAAGAGGAGGCTATGGAAAATACCATAAAGGGAGAGGAAATTATAAATAAGTGGGAGGGTATAACCAAAGCTACAATTAGAGCTATAACCAAGGATGTAACCAGGAGAGATCACCTCGAACATGCTATAAATATGGAAAGATTAGACATATTTCAATAAATTACATAGAAGAACCACAAGTGGAGTGTGGATTTTTTCATAAAAAATTAACTCATAATTATTTCCCTTTCCCTAAGTGATAATTTTACAAAAGTGGTGGTATGAATACTAAATATTTAGGACAATGCCACCCCCCAAATAAAGGGAAAAAACATGTGAAGATAGTTACAAAGGGTAAAGATACAGAAGGATGGTGAAATGAATTACAACATGAATTAGGAGAGAAAATGATTAAAACATAATAAGGAATCCCATTTAAAAGATAATGGATGATGAGAAACATTAAAATAACATAAAGATAATTTACAAAATAAAATTATTAACACTACATTTTGAATTCAAAAGCTCAAGTGGAGTTAAGTGTTGATGTGGGTTTTATGCACACCATGTAACCTTATGTGATAACCTCTAATGTTTTAGGATTAGTGAAGAAATATGCATTCCAAGGCATGAGTTGTAGGGTATTAGGTTTTGTAAACAAGTTGTTGGTGGAATAATGATGAGTGGATCTATTGTTTATCTTTGATGGTTCAAATATGATATGAATATAGATATAATTGAGATGGATAGATTAGTGAAGTCAAACCTAAGGTGGATATGATCAAAATAAACTCAAAAAAAGAAAGAAAGGTAGGGCAGTAAATAAGATTTTTGGATAAAATAAGATGAAACCTTTATATTCTAGATCTTGAACTAAGGGTTGGACAAGTAATCATGAACCAATTTTTGATGAAAGATATTATAATAATACCAAAAATAAAACATAATTAACATTCCAAGGGAATAATAATACAATGAAATTTATCATATATAATCAAAGGTTATTACATTTGTGAGATTGTAATTGCATATATACAAAGGGAGATTATGATTATTACACAAAAGCATTAAAATAAAAAACTAACAACATGAATAATTGTATTAAAATAATAATCATGCACACTAAATTAATAATATCACAATTTGAAAGAACATCTTACAAGATTCACAAGTTCAAAAAAGAACAAGATTTGCACATCAAGACCAATTGCAAAACAATCTTTAGAATTTATTATTAATATTAATAACAAAAATTATCCTCCCTTTGGAATTTAGAGCATAAAATCATATATAATATTGGGATGGGGATACATGATCTTTCAAGTAAAGTATAAATTTACACTATTTAATAATAGATTATAAGTCAAAACTCATGCACATCATGCATGTTTACAAGGCGATTATAAATAATTCCTTATCAAAAAATAACTCTAGAAATAACATGGTCCAAAAATGAACTTTTTTTTACAACTACAACATGCATTCATGTAAAAAATATGCTTATGATTTAGCAATACTCAAAGGTGGAACTTACTTGATTTATGGATTTATTGAATCTACAGTTGTAACTTGAGCTATAACTTGGGCAGGTAATGTTGTTGTAGACATGAAAACTAGATTTACAACTATGATAGTAGGAAGTGGCACATAATCTGTCTTAGTCTATGTTTATAAAAATGTATACTTTATATATTAAGACTGAGTTCCTTGAGGGGGTGTTGGTGGTACCCCTGATACCTAATTTGATTGCTTTACCACTTCCATTGTAAATATAAGGCATGATTAGTCTAAAAGTCAATATCAATAGTCTCAAAATCAAGAAAATAAATTTTAAACAACTATGGAAGCTTGTCCATCAACATCCTGTGTATGGTCAATACAACTCTGATCCCCACATAGAGTGTCTATGTTCCTATCACCCTGTCTCTAGAAAAAAATAATAATTGCATAATTACATCATTAGTTCATAAATTGTCCTTAAAAGATATCAACTAAAACTTAAATGAGGTTATAAAAAATGGGATTATAAAATAAATACCTAAGATTATTTCTCACCTTGGTGACCCTCATATCCTTTAAATTGGAGATATCCTCTCTTTCTTGACTTGTAAACTATGGCACTAAAGTTTAGATCACTCGATGCTAGTCAATCAAGCTATCCATCTTAATGGCCATGTAATTATGGGCCCATTCATCCGCTAGTGTTGTTATTAGGTTCAAATGGTCATAAGCCATATTCCTTGTTACTTGGATGAGGAAGTGGAACTTAACATCCATATCCTTCATTTTATTAAATAATTGAAGTATATTCCCCCACTTAGGTTGGGATTTAGCCTTTATCGACCTTACTAATTGAATAATATCATACATATTCTTAGATACATGATATACACTATCCATGATTTATTTTATAGATTAAATAATAATCCTCTCTTGTGACCATTGTACACATTGAACAAAACTTTTGAACATTTTCTTTATGATTCTCCTAGTAACATCTACAAAACTGTAGGGGTCTTCTTTATATTGATCTAAGCTATATGGGTTTATTTTTATCCTTTTTGTTAGAGAGAATACATATTCTCTCTATTCTAATTCAACTTGTTATCCATATGCAATTATATATTTCCTCATGACCTTCCTTAGGGTATTTGTTTGTATGTCAACATGGAACTTGACCATTGGTTGCTAAATAATCACTAGGTCTTGTTTGCCTGCCTCCTCTTGTTATAGCTATTAAATCCATAAAGGGACATCTGATGCATTTTAATACTCATATTGATTTATTATTGTAGGAATATAAGAAAGAGATTATCTTGGAGGGTGCACTATTTAGGAGAAGATGTCCAAAATTGAGGGAAAGGAGGTATAGCCTTCTTCCATCCAATAAATTTCTTCTATATTGGGGTATTAATGATATACTTGGTCTTTCCTACTACCTTATGTATTAAAAATTTAGGGGAATCTATCTGGGTAGCTTGGCCAATGGGTATTGCCATCTATGTAGATAACTTGTGAGGTGTGGCCTATGTCTAAAACATAAAAGTGGATACTATACTTTTAAAGTGTATTTTATTTGATGTCTGTTTCTACCTCAAATTCGCTTTTCAGACTAAAAAGAAAGAAACTAAAAGAAAGTAATGGACAAGGCTTGGAAGTACCTGGACTAAAGATTGCGCACCGTAAATCCAGACGTTTGTGAGCACTCCTCTTTGGCTGTGAAGGAATAACACCTGAAAAAGAAGAAAACTTGGACAAAAGGATGTTAGATAGATAGGCAGTGGGTTGGCAAGCAAGAGCTTGTTCCCAGAAGCATGAGAACTTCCTTGAGGGAGGTCAACCCACTGTTTTGATAAAAGATAAGTGACTGATAAAAAGACAGAATGCTAAAATAAACTGAAATGATAGCAAACTGAAAGAGAAAAGGAAGCAAAAGCTTACCTGGAAGAAGCTGTCGGCCTGGTTGCAGTCGCCGGCGTCGGTGGTCTTACCGGCGTCGGTTGTCGGGTCTGCCGATGTCAGTTAATCTGCCGACGTCGGTCGGGGTAATGACCGGCGTCGGTCGGGGCAATGGCAGGGTCTGGTCTGTGGATGGTCCGGGGCTTGATTTGTGCTCTGTTTAAAGATGGTCAGTGGACGGGTTTGTGGACGAAGGTCTGAGTCTGCTCTGGGCCTGGTTTGAGGATGGGTTTTAGTCAGAAAGATGGAGAGGGACAGGGAGATAGAGGAAGCCAATCTGGGAGATAGGAATCCGGGTCTGGGTGACAGTCAGGTCTGAGGGGGTAGAAGAGCTGAATATAGCTTAAAACATGATAAGTAGAAAGCATAAAGAATAGAAACAGAGAACATACCTGTGCCCTGCTGAAGAAGGTGTTGTTGTTGCCGCTTGTTGAAGCCCTGTTGCTGATGAAGATTCCCTGTTGTTCACCTGCAGAAGATTGCTGTGTACCTGAGGGAGAGAGAGTCAGATTGATTGGTAGAGAGATTGCTGATACAAGGGTTTGGTGCCAAAGATTCAAGAGTCAGGATGCGAGAGCTAGAGAAGCAGAGAAGTGGAGAAAAGCCAAGCGGAACCAGCAGACAGAGAAAACGGTGAAGAAACCGTTATGAAGGGGTGCCGACGCCGGCAATATCGCCGATGTCGGCTGAAGGCTGACCGACGTCGGCGGCTGAAAGGCCGGAGAAAGGCTAAAAATAGCCTTTCATCCGTTTCCCAACGGCCGGGTCGAATGAATGCCACGATGAAACGGTCGACGGGGGGGTTAAATGGGCGAGAGAAGAGGTTGGAATGGGAGTCGAAGGCATTAAATGGCCATGTGGGGAATGAAGGGGATCCAAGGAGGGTATCCTAGGATGGCGAGGTGGCAAGGAGAAGGAAAAGGGGCTTATTTAATTAAAAATAGGTGATTATTTTCAATTAATAAGACTTAGGTAGGTTAGGGATAGTCGAAGTGGCAAGGGACCAAGGGTTAGACACTTTTTAGGTGTCTACAATGTCCTAGGGAACTGAGGACTAGTTCCAATAAAGAATGAGTATGTCATCAGGTTTCTAAGCATATTATGCATGTAATTTATGATGTATGTGTAATAACCTAGTAGTAATAGTATTAGTAATAGGAATAATATTAGGTTTGTTAGGGGGAGGAAAAACCTAAATCATAGGAAACTAGACTGTGGTTGGCAAATTAGCATTGTTGCTACCTAGGGCTCATATATTAGGCTTAAATAATACAAATAATGAGTAGTTCATGATACATAAATTTTATTAGTAGTAATTTAAAAAGTTATATAATAATGGGGAACTTGTGTACTTACACTTTGGGAGGAGGTAGCTGGGATAATTGTCTCTATAGTTATCACAATGGTAGATGGAGATTGAGAGCATGGGGGTGTAATGAATCATGGATCTTGTAATTAGGATTTTAGTTTTGACTCTACTTCACCTTTCATATCTCCTTATTTGTCTAATAATAATTTAGTGGTTGATGAGCAAACTTTTCCTAATTAGCTTCCTCAAATTATCCTAATACCTTAGTCCCTCTAGATTGAGATTCTTATTCAATCAACCACTCATCCTCTTCATCTTCCTCCATTATTTCCCCAAAGGATTCTATTTATTCAGTGTCTATTTTGGACACCCATTATTATTCAATTTCCCACCTCTTTTCCTATTCATCACTATCATATATTTTAATAGGATCTAATTTTCATTGGCCCCTTATTATATCCTTTTTTCCCCTGAAACTTCTATAGGTTTATCCTTTATTTGCACATTATATGTTGATATTTTAGGAGTTTTGGGATTGATCTTATATGTAATTGGTGTCTTATAAGTAATGGGATTTTTACCTATATAAGGTGGAGTGTGAGGTGAAGGGATCATAGTGGTAGCATGTGGTAATGAAGTGGGAGTGGACAATGGTTTCACATAAAGTTGTGGTACTGATACTAATGATTTGATTCTAACATATGGTGATGAAGGAGGATAAATAATATAAAATTGAGAAAGGAAATAAGGAAGACTTACTTGTTTCACTATGGTTAGTGAAGGTAGATGTAGCATATAGAATAACATATCTCTTCTAGTAGGCATGGTAGATCCTTCCATGTTATTTGTATGTTGAGTAGAGGAAATGACAATTGAATGTACATGGGAGCCTTGGGTAATCTAAGGTCTATATTCAACATTTACTTCTCTAGATGGTCTAGGTTGTTCTTGCATACATATTTTTATTTAAGGAGGGGCCCCATGAATAAGTATAAAAATCCATTATTCTCCCTCAATTATTTTGGAATCTTCCTCTATAATTATAGGGTCATATTGAATCCATTGGGATACAATCATTGACATGTTTACTTCATGCATCCCTGTATAAAATTTAGTTTCATCCTCAAAATTTTATGAATATATTATCATGACTATAAGATTGGTGTCCATAGTGGATCCTTACCTTTTTCTCATATTTTTTTATATGCTCGCTCATGTTCTTCTTGGGATCCCAATGTCCAAATGGTGCCCATTTCAATCCATAATGCACCTTAACTTTCCCCATAGACTATAAGTATTCCCACTTTGTATGCCACATTCTAATAATGTGAAGAGGGGTTAGGTGTATAGTTGTTTGATTAGCACTCCATAATTGAACATCCACACTATCAACCAATTGAGTGACAATTTTCTCCTTAGCCACTTTGTCAAGAATAATTACTGGTAAATATAATCGGTGTGACTTGGTGCCTTGTATCCTAATTCTGATGAACTTAGGATAGATATAATAATCACCCATTTTATAAATAGTTATCTTTATGGGATATGATAGCCTAGGAATATTATTTCCATATATAGCTTAATATGCCATAGGATAGAATGTCTCTATCAACCTTGATACTTATTTCCCAAATTTGTAAACATGGAGGATGTTTAACTCATCAAAAATCTTATTCTTTGCATATTTTGTAGATAGTTTCCAAGGCTCTTCATATGTTGAATGAAATGTTGTAGTTATAAAATTTACCAAATAATACATTATGTAGAAGTTACCATTTTATAAGCTTCCCAAATTAGCGATTTGTTGAATCAAATTAGAGTTGATCATCTCTCTTAAGGAAACAATTTTTTTAGAGGTTAGGATAATGTCTAGTAACAAAACCCATATCTCATTGACATAAGAGATGCTTGGGAATCCATATATCTAGTTTTACAAGGCCATAACAATCATTACCCCTAGTTTGAAGGAGACTATGGGAATATAAGAAATAAGGCCTTGAATCACAAAGTTATTTGGGTTTATATCCCATTATTACAATTTACCAAGGATATAATTTGTAAGTAACCATAAATTAACCATGGCCTTCCCATATGTATCTCTTAAAAAGGGAGTCTATAATACCTTTTGAATGAATTTCCACTTATATAGGCTATAGGAGTGTTATTGAGTTAGAAATATAGTATTTTTATAGAGATTTTTCCATTTAAAAATAAATAATATAGCAAGTCTATGCAGGGCATTACCTCTGGTTTGGCTACAACATTATGTAGGTTGACTAATTTTATTTCCAGAAGGTCATATTTGTATCATTTTGTAAAAATAGAGAGATGGTATTCTACCCCATATGGTTACACATCCTATAATTATTTCCAAATTGTATAATAGTGTTTAAAATCATGACTAAGGGTTGATAAATTAAATACTATATCAGTATATTTAGTTGGCCCAATAATAGAATATGCAAAAGGAGGAAGGGTATGAGATGATGATTCCATTGAAGCTTTAGTAGGGACACATCTATTCTATGAAAAAAAATGGAATCTCTAACCTACTATAGAACTCAAATTCATAATAATCTCATGGTATCTAGGAGGAAATATGATCAAATCAAGTATTTCCAATCGAACAATATTGATTTAGATTCACTATCTTCGAGAATTGATTGAACTATGTCTTTAATTCATGTGAATTAATGAAAAAAATGAATTTTATCCATTCCTCACCTAGTTTCCTCATTTGAATTTTATTTTCAAAATGCAAATTTTTGAGGACTTCATTTCCATGTGGATTCTTTTCCTCACTCCCAAGTGCCCTATTAGCTTAATATGACATATGTCTCTTTTCTACACTTTTGGTTTTATCATTCATGTGCTTGATATTTACTTATGTGGTTGAGAGACACATGGTTAAATATCGCTACTTGGTCTATGAATGGACTCTAGCCTATTATACTTTATTCCCTTTAGTGGGTTAGTGGGATGATGGCATTTCTCATGATCTTGGTGATCCACTTGCCTAGAATGTAAAAATTATTATCATATATTGAGACATATGTAATTTAGCAAGATCACAATATGTGGATGGTTTTCACTACTCTACTTGCCTAAAATGTTCATAAAAAAAAAACTATATTGGTGTCAACTATGGGATAGTGGGATGATGATTAATGGATGGCTCTCTCTGATCCACTTATACAAAATGTTTGTACTAAGGAACTCCACTGACATAATCTCTGGGATAACATGATGATGACATGTGGATGGTTCTCACTACTTTGCTTACTTAAGATGTTCATATCAATGAAATATGTTGATTTTATATTTGGGATAGTGGGATGATGACATGTGGATGGATCTAATTTTTTAGATTACCCAATATGTTCATACCAATTAACTCTATTGATGTCATCTCTGGGATAGTGAGATGGTGACATGTGGATGACTCTTACTACTCCACTTTTAATTAGTTTTTGGACTTATTTATTGATACTCTATCCATTTATCTCTTTGATCATGAAACTTATCTATTTATCTTTCACATAGTGTCTTTATACTTATGATCTTGCTTTATATGCTCCAAGGCTACAAGTCAATGGGATTGAGCCATGTGGAGTGATATAAGGGTTGTAGATATTCAATGATTAAGTTATTTGAATTTTTAATTGTATACATCCTCTAAGAGGAATATATTTGGTTGAGATGTTAATGTATGGAATGATGTTAGAGTTTCAAAGACTTAGAGACTTAGGACCATAGGGAAGTGGGGCCATTAACTTGATATTTGACCTGAAATAATCTGAGTTAATGGAATTGTGCCAACTGTCAAGACCTTGGAGCTTAAAAAAATTTAACACTCAAGATTTTTAGGAAGGATAAAAGGATTTGATTAACATGATCCTAAAACTTATCCTAATCTTAGAGCTCAGAACTTTGTGGAACATAATGAAGGTAGGGACCAGACATGGCTAATTTATAAGTCTTTGAAAATAGTCTTGTAAACACATGAAAACCATAGAGATCCTAGGTCATGACACATTAGATATATTAGTCCATTAAAAAACATAAATTCAGATTCTAAATAAATTTAATAAATTCTAAGCTTTAAAATGAATCATAATTGATGGATAGACTTTGATTTTCATATTTTAAAATTTTATAGCTTTAGACATTGAGGCAAACTTATATTTATTCACATTAAAACCAATATCATGGATCTCTATAGATTATGGAACTTGAATAAGGATATTCAAACAATAGTGTGTCCCTATTTGAATTCATAAAAATGGAGGGTGTGTATTAGGGCATAAAAAATGGTGACTCAATGGGGAAATACACCTGATTATTTGAGAACCCAAAATTTTTATAATTCATCATAACATAAATTTAGTTATAAAAAGAAAATAATGGGTAAACCAATCCTTGGAAAGACTCCTCCTTCCCTATGAAACATACTAACCATTTTCATTTTTGGGATCTATGTGTGTGATTTTGTGAAATTTACTTTCCCCTTATTATGAAAGTTTTAACAAAGTCCTAGATAAAAACTATAGGTTTCATTTTGACTTGAAAATTTGTAACCAAATAGTAAGAGAAGCATAGAAATTAATTTTATACTAATAAAGTGTCCATAACCCTAAGAGATATACCTATGATCCCACTCTAAGCCTTGCTCTACTACCAGCCAAGCATCAATAACCATGATAGAGACTAATTCAATCACCCATCTATAAGTTTACATAACAATATTTTTTAAAACACATGTAGAAGAAGCGTTAGGGATGACCATTAGAAGGTGTCTTATAAGATAACCTATTTTAATAAACATATTCCCATCAATGTGCATCCATTTCTATGTTTATTATCTCCCATCTAAGTTTTAGCATGTAATAGTGTAGTCAATATTTGAAAATAGAAAGTATTATTAAAATTTGCATGATTATATCAGGGTAAATCCTAAAGGTCAAAAAACTCACTCATTCCAAGTAGAACTTAGTTTAGTCATAGGACATACCTCAATCCCAGAGACTCAAGAACTGATAGAACAAATCTTGGTGATTACCAATTGTGCTTCATTTTATATCATTCCCATGTTTTTGGCAATTTTTTATAATTCATCATAGGAAATTAATTAGTTTGTCTATAATTTTGAGAAAACAAATCTAGAAAGAATAACAACTAATCTACCTAAAGCAAATGTAGAAATCAGGAAATACTAATGTAAGAAGATATGAAAGATTAACCTAGAAAGTAGGAAATCTAATCTATAAAGAAGAAAATATAATCTACCCCTATGTCTACATCCTCACTTCAAATCATTCAAAAGTGTCTCTAGTTAGAGTAGCCATGAAATAATGTTTCAAAAACTATCCATTAACTAGAAAAGTGAGGTTATTACCTTGGATTCCTTTCACGTGAAAGGCATTGATACCTAGAATTTTATATATGTGATATGGGCCAATCCATAAAGGAGTGAACTTATCATGATGTCATTTCTTCTCATGTGTTTTATCCCATAAAATCATTATCTTTTAAATCCTAAAATCCTTAATTTTAGAACTTATTTCAAACCATATTTTAATAATGTCCTAGTGTTTGCTAAAGCTATGTAGTGCCTCAATTTGTACATCTTCCATTTGGATTATATCAAGTAGTTTAGATTGGATTATTTCATCTTTCCCCCTATATTATTTCATAAACTAACACATTTATATTTTAATACTGATGGGTAAAGCTAGTCGATGTTCATATAGTAGCAAAAAATGTGAAGTATTTAAGGCTTGCTTGTGTCTTGTTCTATTTACCCATAATGTATAATTTAGTAGTAAATGTAAATTTTCTTGGTTTGTCTTGTGATAAATTATTGATGACATCCATCATATTCTTGTTGGTAGATTCAACCACTCCATTCCCTTTTGGATAGTAATTTAAAAATAACTTAATGGTAATTTGGATATTATAAGCCCACTCAGTAAATTCATTATATTGAAAGGTTGGACCATTATAAAAAACTAAATAAGTTGAAGTTCTAAACTTGGTCAGTATGTTTTCTTTCAAAAATTTGATAACATCATAGTGCTCTAGAGTTCTTAATGGACATAAATTTTGTTCTTCTGGTATAATAACTAGTAGCATTTAGGACAAATTTATGCCATGAAGAAGAATTTGGGTTTATCACCCAATGAAGTCAAGACCCCATTTAACAAAAGGGTCTCCTTCAATGACTAGTTACAAAGGCATGAAAAAATTCACTTCTCTTTTTACAAACACCTAGCATTCATGGTAGGTCCTAACATGGTTATGGGCATTTTTGAAAATTATAGGTCAGTAGTATCCCATCCTCAAAATTTAATGGGCTATTTTATTATCTGAGGTATGTCCTCTACTTATCTTCTAATGTATATTTCCTAAGATGTTTGTAACTTCTTATTTTTAAACACACCTCAAGTAGATGCCCTCATAGTTATTACTCCCTTATTTATCATATAATGGAATTATTTGAGATTAAGGGCTTATCTTTCCTTTGTATTTAGCTTAGAGGGACATATACCTATGAGTAAATAGTGGACGCATTGATCATACCATTCATCACTAGCTACCTAAGTCTCATTGATTTATTCAATATAAATGTGTGGATCAATCTTAGTCATGAGTTAGATGATTCTTTGGCCTCTCACCATATTGGCTAGTCTTATTTCAAGATCAAAATCGTATAATTTTCCATCCACTTGTTTATTATTTCACCCAATTGATTATGGCCAATTGTAGGTTTCATAAATAGGTAAAAAATTATGGCATACATCTTGTTTCTTAGAATGTAATGCCTAAAATTCTTTGCAACTTTGATCAATGCATATATGTATTATCTATCAAGGAATATTTAAAATATACATATTTTAGGTTGGTACTCATGAAAGAAATTAGATGTTCATTATTGTCTACCTTTTGTGTGACTACTACTACTATAGTGTGCTTTGAGGCAAATGGATAAAGGTGGAAATTCTTAGTGAAATCTAGGTTGATCATAACTAGATCTTGAGCAAAGGTGGTTTTGATGTCTTAAAAATCTTTATTGGCTTATATTGTCCATTCTATTTTAGTGTCTTACTTCAACATGAAATTCAATGGCTTGAAAATATCTATGAATCATGAAATGAATTTCCTTACAAATTTTATCTTACTAAAGAAAGACTTTAACTCTTTCTTGTTATTATGAGGTTTTAGCTTGGAAATGGCTTGGATTCATTCTGGGTCAATGTAGATCCTTTCCTTAGTGATGACATGGCCTAAAATTTATCCTTTAATGACTCTAAGTATGTTCTTATTTGGATTGAGTGATACTCCATATCTTATACATATCAATCACTCTTTGTAGATGTCCTGTGTGATCAAATATATATATATATATATATATTGAAAACACCTTTAGGTCATCCATATAAATGATGATGCATTTTAAAACAAGTCCCTAAAAAAAAAGTACATAGTTCACTAGAAGGTTGATCTTACATTTATTAGGTAAAAAGGCATCCTTTTATATGTAAAAGTTCCCACTTGGTGGTGATGGAAATATTTATTCTATCTTGTGCTTCTACTAGAAATTGATTATAGCTTGAGAATCCATCCAAGAAGGACATCATCTCAGATCTACTAACCATTTAAATTACCTCATTTATGGAAGGAAAAGGATATTTGTCCTTTTTTGATGCTTGATTCAAATGTTTTGAAGTTAACATAGAACTAATTCTCCATTCTTCTTCTAGACTAACACCAAGTTGGATACCTAGGTAGAATACCTGATTGGAGAGACAATCTTGGCATCCAATAGATTTTGTATTTCTATCTAGATGAGAGGGTCCAAAATTGGATTTATTGGCCTCTATCTTTGTATGAAGGGTTTATGATTTATATTGAGTAGGATGGTATATGTGATGACCCTTAGGATTGAAGACCTTCAGATCTTCATATGTATAAGAAATCACATCTTTGTATTCTATTAGAAGACCCCTTAAATTTCATTTCTCACCTTTAATTAAACTTAGGTAAATGTTTACATACTATGGATGTTGGTCAGTGCCCACATTACCCTTAACAAAATCAAACTCAATTGCTTTAAACTATTTTTGATTTTGAGTTTATAGATCCATGTCAAAAGCTCGCTCTAAGGAGACCATCCCCATAGGAATGTTATTTTATTTCAAATATAATATACCATCTTATCCAAGATATTATATGCACATAGGTTCAACATCCTTTTCATATTTTACCTAGGATTCAAAGGATTTAGAACTATTCATAAATTATGTAATCTATAGATCATCCAAAAATACCTAGAAGGTATCCACATTATTTAGGATAGAAGGACAAGGAACCAAATTGACAAAGAATTTATAGATTTTATATTATTGGAGCAGTGTCATATTGGTATCTAAAGTTTATAATGAATTTTTTGTCTAGTTTCCTTCCCTTGGGATGGCCCTAATGTTGAATGCTTCAAAGGATTTGATAAAATCCCATACTTGGTAATTGTACTTCAAGTAAGTGAGTTTACATTGATATTTATTTATAATATGGTTAAAAACTAGATCTAAATCATTAAATATTTTTAACTACTTGATGTTATGCCTCAGTGTGAACTACAAACCAAGGATTAGAGCTTCATACTTAGCTCAATTATTGGTGCAGGGGAATTATAGCTTATAAATAGATAGATACTACTTCCCATCTAGGTCAATTAGGGATACACCAACACCTAAAACATAATTTTATATTGCTCCATTAAAGTGGAGAGTCCATAACCTAGAAGGACCTTCAAATTTATGTTCATGAGGTTCTTTCTTGGTAGTGAAAGTATACATGCCTACATGTGAGGCTATAAATTTAACATTTTCACTCTTATCATTATACTCTATGATTAAATACTTCATCTTTAATTATGTATTTACTTAGATATTTTTGGATACCCCTTTAGAAGTTAACCACATGTGTGAGAAATCTATCCCCATATACCCATTCAATGTCTTTGACCATTTGTGACTTAGTAGTAAGCCATAAGCTTCTAGAATGTTCATGACTAGAATATCTATGTACTATTGTACACTTGACTCAGATATAAGATGGATATGTACATTTTTAAACTCTCCAACACATGGGATAAAATACTTTTCCAATTGTAAGACCACTCTTTTTGACTTATATGGGTTTAAACTTAGTTTCTTACATACAACTGTGGGCATAACATCACTTGAGGCACCTGAGTGAACCAAAAAATTATGCACATTTAAAATAATCTAATGGTTAACATAAAAGTTGGTACAATAGGATTGTCCTTATAAACAACCACGTTTGTATGTGTAGATTTTTATTTGTCACTAGATCGTTTCCTAGTCAAAGTTTTGAGTAATAAATCTCTCTATTCAATGATATGGGTTAGCTCATGAAGACTGATATTTGCCTTGATATTATTCATATATTCAATAATATTATACCTCTACTTTATGGCTCTACACTTTGAAACTAATTATTCCCTTTAAGAGGAGCTAGATTATTGTTGGCCCTAGGATCTAAAGTAGTGGTAACACTATTGTTTGGGGGCATGGAAGTAGTAGTAGGTTGTTTGTTCCTCAAATTTTAATTATCCATTTAAAACCAATGGAAAACATGGATCTCATTTATATTATCCTTGGGTTCATTATCATCTTCCACTAGAAATGGGAAGTCATATGTCTCAAAGACCATGATTGTGATAGGAAGTCCTAGAGTGGTAAAAGAATATGGTTCTGGTTGATTTAAAAAACCTTCATATCTATCCATTTACTTCTGAAGACACTACATAACTCTATGTAGTCTAGTTCACCATGTTGTGATGTGTTATGGACTCAACACCAATTAAGGAGTTTTAATTCCAAAATTTTTCACTCTGACATCTTGTTAGGTGGGTACTACATGATATTATTTTTAGGTCTTTTGAAGGCATATTGTACCTCATAAATTTAAGGTTCTGATTGGAATTTTGTCCCATGGTGTTTCCCATTTACTTCTATATGCTCAATAATTCATTTTTTAACTTCTATACCATTTGCTAGATAGCATCCAATTCTGATTTGGTAGAATCAACACTAATACCCGATGTAATATTAGTATTAAATACTAGTTCAAATTTTACTAGTTGGTTGCAGACCTAGGATTATATAGGAAGCTAAGGTGCTAGTTAGGTGGAGCATGGTCTAAAGGCAATTGGGTGTACACCTAGTTTTGATTCTAAGCCACAACATTCTAATTAGCATTTGGAATTAGGTTGAGATCTAGAAAATTAGGACCAATATGAAGTGAGGATAGAGATTATGATTGAGGATTCAGTTATTTATCAATGTTAATAGCTTTAGTATAGGCTAATGATACAAAGGTAATGTTAGGTTCTCTATGGAGAAATAAATAGTCATAAGATCTAGGTATTTTTGTACATTTTGAGGGATAATGCCTCAATAGTTTTATAGGTGACTTCAAGTCAGCTATACATTTTTTGGAATCTTGAATTAGAGGCTCAAATTTTTTTATTAGGTTATCTCTTCATGCTCACAAAGTGTTGGTATAAAACACTTGAACTAGTGACTTTTCCAAATAGTGCCAAAAAAGAGTCTTGACATTGATTCCAAGATTTATTTGAACTTTATGAGACATTAAGGAACCAATCATGGGTAACATCTTACAAAGTAGAGGGAAAGAGTATACATACCACATCCTTGTGGATTACATTCAATATTCCCAAAGTATTCTTCAAAGACTTTATATGTTCTTCAATAGTCTTGCCTCCTAAGGGAGAAAAAGAAGGAAGATAATTTTTAGGGTTTATGGGTAGATCATGCACATCTCTAGGGATAATAATAATAGAACCAATTAGCCAAGATTGGTCCATAGAGCATAGAAGAAGATGAGATCAATTTTTTGGTGAATATTATTAGGACAAGGGTCCTCTAAAGACACCTTTATTTGACCTATATTTTTTATGGATTTCTAAATGTGGGTATAGGAAGTTAATATCTGAGGTGGAATTTATTAATATTTTGGGTATATCCAGTGTAACTCAAATGATCTATTTCAAGGAAATAAAAGAGATCTCCTTCTAGTGTCATATAAGTTCCTTTTGATGTGGTTTTATGTATACTATGGAACCTTATGAAGTATCTTATAATGTTTTAGTATTTGTGAAGAAATATTCACTCCAAAGCATGAGTTATGGGGTATTGGGTCTGTAAACAACATGTTGGTGGAACAATAGCGAGAGGATTAGATGTTTACCTTTGATGGTTCAAATGCGATATGAATATATATATATATATATATATGAGATGTATATATTTGTTATGAGTCTAAACTAAGGTGGATAAGTTCAAAATAAAATAAAATAAATAAAGTTAGGGCAGGAAATAATATTTGTGGATCAAACAAGATGAAACACACACACACACACACACACACACACACACACACACACACACACACACACACACACACACACACACACACACACACACACACACACACACACACACACACACATATATGAGATGTATATATTTGTTATGAGTCTAAACTAAGGTGGATAAGTTCAAAAGAAAATAAAAAAATAAATTTACGGTAGGAAAGAATATTTGTGGATCAAACAAGATTAAACCTTTTTAATCTAGATCTTGAACTAAGGGTTGGATAAGAAATCAAAAACCAATGTTTTCTACAATATAGTGTAAGATACTAATAAGAAAACATAGTTAAGAGTATAAGGGAATAATAATATAGTAAAATTTAATATATATAATACAAGTTTATTGTGTTTGTGAGATTGTTATTACACATCTATAAAGGAAGATTATGATTATTACACAAAAGCATTCAAATCATCAATAACACAATATGAATAACTATATTAAAACAATACCCATGGACAACCAAAATACTAAGATACCATTTTGATAAAACTTCTTACCAAATTTAAAATTTTAGAGAAGAATAATATTTGCACATTAAGACCAATTGTAGAAAAATCTGTAGAATTTATTATTAAACTTAATAGCCAAAATTATCCTCCCTTTGGAGTTGTGAGGATACAATTATATAATATTGGTATGAGGATGCCTCATCTCTCAAGTAAATTTAAAAATTACATTATCTAATAATAGACTATATGTCAAAACTCATGCACATCATGCATGTTTACAAGGTGATTATACATAATACCTTCTACCAAAAGAACTCTAGAAATAAAATGGTCCAAGAATAATTTTTTTTACAACTGTAACATGCATTCATATAAAAAATATACCTATGACGTAGTAGTAATTAGAGGTTAAACTTGCATTATTTCTAGGGTTTATAAAGTTGCAGTTATAACTTGAGCTATAACTTGGGTAGACACTATTGTTGTAGACATTCCAACTAGAGTTGGGGATAGAGTTACATATACAAAAGTGTGAAGTGATACATAATCTAGCCTATTCTATGTTTTACCATTGTATACTTGAGACACTAAGAATGAGTTCCTTGAGGGGGTGATGGTGGTACCCTTATTGACAAAGTTTATTGCTTTACTACTTCCATTTATAAATATAAAGCACGACTAGCCTGAAAATCAATTTTAATAGTCTAAAAATCAAGAAAATACCTTTTGAATAACTATGAAAACTTGTCCATAACATTTTTGTGTACTCAATGTAACTCTAAACCCCAAATAGATTTTCTCTATTCTTATCACTGTGTCTCTAGGAAAAAATACTAATTACATAATCTCATCATTAGTTATATAAATTGTCTCCTCAATTTCTACTTGAAAGTTGTCATCTATAGCTTAGAGGACATTATAAAAATGGGATTAGGAACTATCTACCTAAGAGGAGTACTCACCTTAGTGACCCTCATCTTTAAAAATGGAGACAACCTCTCTCTCTTGACTTGTAAAGTGTTGCACTAAAGTTTGTATTTCTTGATGCATATTAAAAAAGTTTATCCCTATTAATGGCTATGTAATTCTGGGTCCATGCAACCTCTAGTGTTGTTATTAGGTTCAAATGGGAATATGCCCTATTTCTTATTACTTGGTTAAAGAAGTGGAGATTACAATTGATACCCTTAATTTTATTGAATATTTGAACTATATCCCCCCACTTAGACTGGGATGTAGCCTTTATAGACTTTATTAATTGAATACTATTGTACATCTTTTTAGATGCATCCTCTATAATGTCTATTATTTCTTTTAGATCTTGAATAGTGATCATATCTTATGACCATTGTAAAGATTGATCAAAATTTCTAAACATTTTCTTTATTACACCCCCAATATCATCTATTTTTTTCTAAGGATCTTCCTTGTATTGATATAAGTTAAAGGGATTTATTTTTCTCCTTTTTGTTAAAGATAATATATCTTTTCTCTATTCTAGTTTGACTTATTATCCCTATAAAATCATATATTTAATCTTGAACTTCATCAAGATATTTGTTTGTCTATCAAAATTTAACTTCACCATTGGCAACTTAACAATCACTAGGTCTTGTCTATCTACCTCCTCTTGTTGTAGCTATTGAATCCATAAAGGGACATTTAATGAAAATTGTTGCTCAAGTTGCTCTATGACTACATGAGGAAGGATATTATCTTGAAGGGTTCATTATTGTAGGATAAGATGTCCAAAATTAATGGAAAGGAGGTATAACCTTCCTCCATCTAATAAATTTCTTTTATGTTAGGCTATCAATGATGTACTTGGTCTTTGTAGCTACCTTAGTTACTAATGTTATAGGGAATCTATCTTTGTATCTTGGCCAAATTGAATTACTAAATTTTTAGATAACCTAGGGAGTGTGGCCTATGTATCAAAAATGTAAACGAATACTATCCTTTTAAAGTGTAATTTAATTGATGTCCCAGGGGATTGGGGACTAGTTCCACTAAAGAATGAGTCTGTCATTGGGATTTTAAGTAGAGTTTACATGTAATTAATGATGGATGTGTAAATAACCCTATTGGTAATATACATAGTAAGATGACAAATAATAGGTTGGTTAGGGGAAAAAAAAACCTAAATCATAGGAAAATAGACAGTGGTTGGAAAAAAATGCATTATGGCTACCTAGGGCTCATCTTTTAGGATTATAAAATACAAAGAATGAGTAGTTCCTTCTACATCAATTGTTGTAGCACTAATTGAAGAAGTTATCAAATAATGGGAAACTTGTGTACTTACACTCTTGGAGGAGGTATCTATGTCATTTTTTTGTAGTTTTCACTATGGTAGCTAGAGGTGGAGATCATGGGGTGTGGTTAATCATGGCAGTTGTACCGAGTCTTGTATTTTTGACTTTGCCTCACCTTCCATATCTCTTTATTTATATAAAAATAATTTGGTGGTTAAGGAACAAAATTTTCCCTAATCAACTTCCTTAAATTATCCTAATACTTTAGTCCCATCGAATTGATATTCATCTTTTGTCTTTCACTCTTCCTCTTCATCCTCTTTCATTATTTCCCCAAAGGATTATATTTCTTTAGTGTATATTTTAGACACCCATTATTTTTTAGTTACCCATCACTTATCCTCTTCATCACTATCATATATTAAAATGGGATCTAATCTTTTTTGGCCCCATATTTTATCCTTTTCTTCCCCTAGAACTCATTCAAGTTTCTCCTCTATTTTCACCTTCCAAGGCGAGATTAGAGGAGTATTGGTATTTATATTATAATTGATTAGTGGCTTAGTGGTAATGGGAGTTTGACCTATATAAGGTGAAGTGGGATATATAGGTATCAGAGTGGCAACAAGTGGTAATGAAGTGGGAATGGTTGATGGTTGCATATAAATCTTGGGCACTGATACTAATAATGTATTTAAAATATGTGGTGATGAATGAGGAGAAATAATATAAAATTGAGAAAGGAAAGAGGGAAGACATACTTTTTCCACTATGGTTAGTGGATTCATAAAATAACATAGCTTCTCCACTAGGCATGGAAAATCCCTCTATATTAGTTGTATGCTGAGGAAAGGTAGTGGAAATTGAATGTGTAGGGGAGAATTGGTTTAACTTAGCTTTGTATTCAACATTTGATTCTCCAAATTGTATATTTTATTATTTCATACATGTTTCTATTTGATGAGGGGGCCCATGAATAGGTGTAGAAATCCATTGTTCTCCCTTGATTCTCTTAGCAACTTCCTCAATAATTTTAGTATCATATTAGATCCATTGTGCTATCATAATTCAAATGTTTAATTTGTGCATACTTGTAGTAAATTTGGTGTCATACTTGAAATTCAAGAATATAGTATCATGATGACAAGATTGGTGCCCATAGTTGACCCTTACCTTTTTCTCATATATCTTTATATGCTCTTTGACATTCTTCCTAGGATCCCAATGTCTAAATGGTGATAATTTCAATCCATAATGCAACCTAACTTTTACCATAAACTAAAAGTGTTCCCACTTTATATAAAAAATTCTACCAATGATGAGAGGGGTTGGGTGTATAACTTATTTCTTAGCACTCTGTAATTGAACATCCACATTATCAACCAATTGAGTCATAATTTCTTGATCAATTGCTTTGTAAGGAATAATTATTGGTAAATACAAGGTGTGTGCCTTGGTGCTTTCTATATTGATTATGGTGCACTCAAGATAGATCTAGTAATCACCCATTTTCTAAATAGTTTTCTTTATGGGATTTTATAGCCTAGACATATTCTTTCCATAGATAACATGTTTCAACATAAAGTATAATGCCTATGTCAACCTTAATATTTGATTCTAAATTTTTTTAAACATGGAGGATGTTAAACTCATCAAAAATCCTATTCTTTGGATATTCTATAGATGGTTACCAAGCCTCTTCATATGTTGAATAAACTATTATAGTTATAGAATCTACCAGGTAATATATCATGTATAAGTTTCCATCTTGTAAGATTCTTGGATTAATGATTAAATGAATCAAATTGGATCTAATTATCTCTCCTATGGAAACTATTTTGTTATAGGTTAGGGTAATGTCTAATAACAAAACCCATAACATATTGACATAAGAAATGCTTAGGAAGTCATATTTTTGATTTAACAAGGCCATATCAATCCTTACCCCTAGTCTGAAGGAGACAATGGGAATGAAATAAATAGGGACTTAAATCACAAATTTGTTTGGGTTTGTATCCCATTGTTTCATTTTACCAAGGATATTATTTGTAAGTAACCATGAATTGACCATGGCCTACCCATTTGACATCGTAGAAAAATGGAACCTATAAAACCTTTCGAATGCATTTCCACTTATATAGGCTACATGAGTGTTGTTGAGTTAGAAATGAAATATTTTTAAAGAGATTTTCCCATTTACAAACAATTCATATAGTAAGTACATGTAAGGCATTACCTTTGGTTTGGCTACGTCTTTGTGCATGATGACCAATTTTATTACCAAAGGGTCATCTTTGTATCATTGTGTAAATAAAGAGAGATGCTCTTCTACCCTATATAGTTGTACATCATAGAGTTCTTCCTAAATTATAGAATAATGTTTAAAATCATGATTAAGGGATACTAAATGAAATACTATATTAGTATATTTAGTTTTCTAACAATCAAATATGCAAAATGAGGAGTAGTATGAGATGATGATGTCATTGAAGTTTAAGCATGGATACATATTTTCTCTTAAAAAATAGAGTTTATTGGTTATTTTAGAACTCAAATTCATAGTAATCTCATTGTATCTAGGAGGAAATGTGATCAAATCAAGCATTTCCAATTGAATAATATTACTTTGGATTCAATAGATTCAATAATTAAATGCACTACATTGTCAATTAGTGCAAATTAAATTTTGATCCATTCCTTTCCTACTTTACCTATTTGAATTTTGCTTTTGAAATGATAATTTATGAGGAGTTCATTGCCATGTGGATTATTTTCATCACTTCAGGTGCCCTATCATATTAATATGATAGATTTCCATTTTCCATGCTATTGAATTTATAATCCATGTGCCTGCTATTTACTTATGTGGTTGAGATATACGTGGTTGTATATCTCTAATCTTTTTATGACTGGACTCTAACCTGTTATACTTTATTTTATTCAATAGGTTGGTGGGATGATGACATTTATCATGATCCAGATGATCCACTTGCCTAGAATGTAAAAAATTATTATCATACATTGAGTCATCTATGATTAGTGGGATCATGACACATGGATAGTTATTGCCACTCCACTTTCTTGGAATTTTTATATGAGGGAACTTAGCTAGGACCATATATAGAATTTTAGGATGATGACATGTGGACAACTCTTATAGCTCCACTTGCCTAAAATGTTCATACTAAAGAATTATACTTGCATCATCTCTATGATAAGAAGATGATGACATGTGGATAGCTCTCACTACTCTACTTGCTTAGGATGTTATAACCAAGGAAATCTACTGACATCATCTTCAAGATAGTGGGATGATGACATGTAGATGAATATCAATGATCTACTTTCCTAGGATTTTTGTACCAAGTAAATATGTTGATGTCATATTTAATATAGTGGGATTATGACATGTGTATGGTTCTCATTGCTCCATGTTTTCTTAGCTATCAAACTTATTTATTTGTAATCTAGTCACATATCTCTTTGATCATGCCATTATTTGTTTCTCATTCACCTATGGTATTTATACTTATGATCTTGATTTATATGATCTAGGGATACAAATTAATGGAATTGAGCCATATGGAGTGATATCAAGGTTTTAGATACTTATAGACTCAACTTTTTGAATTTTGAATTGCATACGTCCTTCAGGAAGACTCTGGGTGCCTATGATGTTGATGTGTAGTGTGATCTCAGAGCTATGGAGATTCAGATACTTAGGACCATGGGGCTGAGGGGCCATTAACTTGATATTTTCCCTAGAATGCTCTGAGTTAATAGAATTATTCTAACTATCAAGACATTGGAGATCAAAATTTTTTAACACTTAGGATTTTTAGGGAGGATGAAGGGATCTGATTAACATGATCTTGACACTTTTCCTAATCTTGGAGCTTATAAATTCATGAAACATAATGAAATTAGGGTCCAAACATGGATAATTATAATTATTTATAAATAATACTATGAACACATGAAAATCATAGAGACACTAGGTCATGGCATATTAGCTTTGTTAAATTTAAACAATCATAAAGTCAATTTATGAAAGTCCAAGATTCCAAATGAATCATAATTGATGCCTAAGATTTTATTTTCATAATTTGAAATTATATAACTTTAGACATTGAGTAAAAACTTAGAGTTATGCATATCAAAACTAGTATCATGGATCTATAAGGCTTATGGGACATTGAATAAGGATATTCAAACAAAAGTGGGTCCCTATTTGAATTCATAAAATGGTGTGTGTGTGTGTGTGTGTGTGTGTGTGTGTGTGTGTGTGTGTGTGTGTGTGTGTGTGTGTGTGTGTGTGTGTGTGTGTGTGTGTGTGTGTGTGTTATGAAACAATAATAACCACCTAAAGAGGAATGATAATAGGGAAAATAAAAGAGGAAGATAGAGATATGAAGGTGAGTCTAAAATTGATAGTGATAGGGAACACCCTAATGTACATGAATATGACTAGGTAGTTGAGAAATGTAGAAAAATCATAAATAGGATAAATATCAACTTAAATTAACCTATTTCGATGAGGATGAGATTAATAAATTAAAATAAATTCTAAAGTTGATTTCAAAAACCAAGATATATTAAATAAATTAATGAAGTTCTATAAGTACTAAAATAAATAATAAAGAGAACATTACATACAAAGAATTGAGAAAAAAACCAAAAATAATGTTTTTAGAACAAGTATGAAGTGGAAGAAAACATAAATCTTACTATATATTAAAATATATGGCCATGAGGTAAGGAAAACCTTATTGAATCTTGGAGTAGATATAAATGTCATACCATGCAAGACATGGGAACTACTTTGTAAACCATAATTATATGTCACAACATATGATATTGTAATATATGATGGCACTCTGTGCTCACCAATGATAACATTAAGAGAATTTCAATTTAAATCAATGGGCATAAAAATAAAAATGATTGACATGTACGATACAAGCTACCTAACCTTGTTAAACTTATAATGGTTCATTGTCTGTAATGACCCAAACTTGTTAAATCAATTTTGAAGGGAATGGGTTGGTAGTATATTTTCAACTAGAAATAGGACTGGGAGTTACATGATCAGAGGACTTATGGCTAGGTGATGAAGAAATTTATTTTCATGAGCTCTATGTGGTATACACACTAAATTAAATCACAAAACTAGAAGATGATGATTAACCTAATGATGAAGGGTAAATAATACTTGAACATGAAGAGATATAAATGGATTATAACAATGATATTGAGGTTTGGTTGTATGGAGAATCAAAAAAATTATTAGAAAGGTATGCCACATGAGAAAAATACCATAATTGGGGAATAAAACTATCACATTAAATAATATGATACCACAAATGAGAAGGCCATACCACATTGAATGAGCCTCCCATGCCAAATTAACATACTTTAGTGAAATCATAATCAGAGGATACTACCTACAACAGATGATAAGGGTATTCCCTATGAACAAACCAAGATCATAGAACACCTATAAAACCACTATGTGAATATTTAAATCCTTCATAGTTCTAATTAATACAAGGTTTATCAAATTTGAAATGGATTTTATGGAAATATAGAGATATTCAAGAAGAAATAACCACAAAATATGCATTACGAGCTATGAAAAGATATGGATTACAAAAGGAAAAACTAACAAATGCCTATGGGAATAGTTATTTTATTAAACCCTAAACACATATCCAAAAATTAGGTATATGCATTAAGATATGTGAAATTTAAATTATAAAGACATTAAAATTTGAAAGACATTAAAATTTATTTTTTAGACTTTCTATTAAGGTGTGGAGCTAAAAGCTTCACCAAGTGAGTGCTTTGCAGCAGTTGCAGGTTTACACAGTCACCGGTGTCGATCAGGAGTGATCAACATCAGTCAGGAGCAGTTCAAGAGACGCTGGTGTCAGCAGGGATCGGCTGATGTCGGTCACAGGCAAATAGGTAGGAACTAACGTCTGTTACCTGTGCATCCAGAAAGCTATTTTCGTGGACAGAACTGAGTGTTTACATGTTAAGATTAAGTCATAGTCTTAAGTCCGCGTCTCTATCTTTAGTAAGACTATTTTAGAGCCCTTGTTTAAGAGGCATAACTATTGGTTGTAAATTCATGCTCATGTTTCCTAATTATTATATAATAGGATAATTCTTCTTAGCTTATTGCATTATAGAATGTTGAAGAATAGTACAGAATTGTATATGTGAATCATTCCAGGTTGTTGGAGTTGATTTTACTTGAGAGAGAGAGATCTGTACATCTGAGAGAGGTGTGGAAGAAAAGAAGTTTCTTCAATTGTATTCCTTCTGTAAAGAGTTTAATACAAGTTTTTAGGGTGGTTTCTTGTATCTCTTATTGTTTGCTATTTATCATTCTAGTTACTTATCATTCTGATTTAATTCTACATTTATTGATTTCATAAGTGTAATCAAAATTGTTGGTTGATCCCCAACAAGTGGTATTAAAGCTCAGGTTCACTAACAGGTGGTTTAGATATGTGTAGTGTGTATTGATTATAGGGTACTCACAGGGTTTTTGTAGGGATTTCTGTTTGAGTGGGAGAAGCAATGGCAGAATAAAGTAAACTAAGAATGGAGAAGTTCAATGGCAAAAATTATCAACATTGGAGAATGCAGATAGAGGATTATCTATATCAGAAAGATCTATACTTACCATTAGGTGGGATTGTAAAGAAGCCCACAAACATAGATGATGAAGAATGGGAAGTTCTTGATAGAAAGGCTCTGGGGTCTATAAGATTGAGTCTGGCATCTACTGTGATATCTAATTTATCATAGGCAAAGTCTACGGTAGAGTTAATGACTACTTTAGCAAATTTGTATGAAAAACCCTCAGCTTCTAATAAGGTATATCTTACGAAGCAGTTATTTAATTTGCGTATGCAGGAAGGTGGATCTGTATCTAATCATCTAAATGATTTCCATGGAATTGTAAATCAATTAAGTTTAGTCAATATAGTGTTTGATGATGAAATTAAAGCTCTTTTAATATTATGTTCTTTGCTTGAAAGCTGGCATAGCTTAGTAATGGCAGTTAGAAATACTGCATCTGCTTCAAATATTTTAAAAGTAGAGGATGTTGTTAGTGTAATCTTGAATGAGGAAATTCATAGGAAAATCACAGAGGAAACATCAGGGAACACTTTAAGTTTTGAGAGCAGGGGAAGGCAAAAAGAGAAGAGCAAGAAAGGGAGATCAAGATCTAAGTCAAAGGTGAGAGGTAGATCCAAATCCAGAAATGGCAGGAAGCCACAATGCTGGAATTGTGGAAAGATAGGGCACATAAGCAGAGATTGTTGGTCAAAGCCTAAGGAGGACAATCAACATGAAGGAAAGGAAGAAGCAAAGGTTGCAGGTATTACACAAGATGCTTTAATATTCTCTTTGCATAATAATATAGAATCTTGGGTTTTAGATTCTGGTGCATCTTTTCATGCTACCCCTAATAGAGAATATTTTAGTGACTATGTCCATGGAGATTTTGGAATAGTGTATTTAGGGGATGATGAGCCTTGTAAAATTATTGGCAAAGGAAAAGTGCAGTTGAAAATGCAGAATGGCAACACGGGGGTTGAGAGATGTTATGCATGTTCCAAGCTTGAAGAGGAATTTGATTTCTACAGGAAAGTTAGGGGATGAGGGTTGTACAGTAACTCTCACAACTGAATCTTGGAAGGTGACCAAGGGTGCACTTGTAATGGCCAGAGGTAAGAGAGTAGGTACTCTCTATTTATGTAATTGTGTTACTAACAATTCTCCTTCTGTATTATCTACTTCAGATGTGGATGCAAAATTGTGGCACTCAAGGCTTGGCCACATGAGTGAGAAGGGAATGTCAATTCTTAAGTCAAAAGGTAAGCTTTCAGATTTGAAAAGCATAGATCTAGAGTTTTGTGAGCACTGTGTTTTTGGGAAACATAAAAGAGTGAGTTTTCTCAAGACTGGATCAACAAAGAAGAAGCATAAGTTGCAGCTTGTTCACACAGATGTGTGGGGACCGGCTCAGGTTGCTTCTATTCGAGGATCATAGTATTATGTTTCATTCATAGATGATGCTACAAGAAAGGTATGGGTCTATTGTATTAAGAAGAAATCTGATGTATTTGACACTTTTAAGATTTGAAAAGCTATGGTTGAGAATGAAATAGGTATGAGATTGAAGTGCCTGAGATCTGACAATGGTGGTGAGTTCTGCAGCTATAAGTTTAACTGGTATTTTTATATGCATGGAATTTGCAGGCAAATGATGGTTCCAAGGACACCTCAACAAAATGGAGTTGCTAAAAGGATAAACAGAACAATTATGGAGTGTGCAAGATGTATGAGATTGCATGCTGGTTTGCCCTTAGGGTTTTGGGCAGAAGCTATTGACACTGCAGTGTACCTGATTAACAGAGGACCCTCTATAGCTCTAGATGCTGGAATTCTAGAAGAGGCATGGATAGGTAAAAAGGTAGATCTCTCATTTCTCAAAGTTTTTGGTTGTGATGCCTTTGTGCATGTTGATAAGGAAAATAGAAAGAAGCTAGATGCTAAGTCTATGAGGTGCACATTTATTGGCTATGGCTCAGATGATTTTGGTTTTAGGTTTTGGAATCTAGGAACTAACAAGATAATTAGGAGCCATGATGTTGTTTTCAATGAAAAAGTGATGTATAGTGATCAGCTGAAGAAGCTGAATCAATCTGGGCAGAGCAATGGAGAATTGGATGAGGTGACGGTCCAAAATGAGCTTGCAAGAAAAATTAATCATAGAAAGGAAAACACAGAGACCGACGTTGGCCAAGCAGGAACCAACATTGGTAGAATAGAAATTGAAGTCGATCAAATAGTGACCGACGTCGGTAGAATAGAAACCGATGTCGGTCAAATAGTGACCAACATTGGTAGGATAGAAATCGATGTCAGTTAGGCAGAACTGATGTTGGCTAGTTATAGGCCTGGAAGTGATCGAGGTCAGTCACTGTCAGAGAATTTGGGCAGACAGCGTGTTGTGAATGAGTCTCAGATGCCCATCAGGAGGTCAGAAAGGGTAAGTAAACCTCAAATTTGATATTCTCCTTCATTATTCTATTTATTGCTAATTGATGGTGGAAAACCAGAGAGTTTTAAAGAAGTAATACAAGTGGAATCCAAGAGTCAGTGGGAGCGTGGCATGGTTGAGGAAATGGATTCCTTAAGAGAGAACCAAACATGGGATTTGGTTGAGTTGCTAGCTGGTAAGAAGACACTGAAGAACAGATGGACCTACAGATTGAAAGAAGGTGAGAACAGACAGATGAGATATAAGGCCAAATTGGTAGTGAAAGGATTTACACAAAATCTAGGTATTGATTTTGGTGAGATTTTTTCTCTTGTTGTTAAAATGACTTCTATACAGACTGTATTGTCTTTAGTTGCTATTGAGGATTTGCATCTTGAGCAACTTGATGTTAAGACAATGTTTCTTCATGGATATTTGGATGAGGAAATATATATGGAAAATCTGGAAGGATTTGAGGTCAAAGGTAAGGAGAAGTTAGTGTGCAGATTGAAGAAAAGCTTGTATGGCCTCAAGCAAGCTCCTAGACAATGGTATTTGAGATTTGATAGGTTTATGACTGAGCATGGCTACAGTAGGTGTCACTCTGACCATTGTGTGTATTTTAAGAGATTGGATAATGGTAGATATATTATTCTGTTGTTGTATGTAGATGATATGCTGGTTGCAGGATCACACATACAGGATATCTTTGAGCTTAAGGTGAAATTAGCTCAAACATTTGCCATGAAGGATTTGGGAGCAGTAAAGAAAATCCTTGGTATGAGCATTAAGAGAGACAGGAAAAATTACAAGTTGATTTTATCTCAAGAGGATTATGTGAACAAGGTGTTTAAACAGTTCAATATGCAGGATGCAAAACCGGTAAGCACACCTTTGGCTGGGCATTTTAAATTGAGTAAAGAACAATGTCCTAATTCACATGATGAGGTATAGTACATGAGTAGAGTTCCATATTCTTCCGTAGTAGGGAGTTTAATGTATGCAATGGTGTGTACTAGACTGGATATTGCCCAAGCAGTGGGAGTTGTAAGTAAGTATATGGCCAATCCAGGGAAGGAACACTGGAAAGCAGTTCAATGGATCCTTAGATATCTGAGAGGAACTAGCAGTAGGAATTTGTGCTATGGAGGTTCATATAATTCTCTACATGGTTATGTAGATTCAGATATGGTAGGTGATTTGGATGGTAGAAGGAGCACCACAGGATATGTTTTCATTGTTGGTGGAATGACGGTTAGCTAGATATCAAATTTGCAGAAGGTTGTTGCCTTGTCAACTACAGAAGCATAGTATATTGAAGTCACAGAGGCTAACAAAGAGATGATATGGATGACAGAGTTCATGGAAGAGCTTGGAAAGGAGTAAGAGAGTTACAGATTATACAATGATAGTCAAAGTGCAATTCATTTGGCTAAGAATTCAGCCTTTCACTCAAGAACCAAGCACATACAACTTAGGTACCACTTCATAAGATAGGTATTGGAGGATGGTGAGTTGAAGCTGGAGAAGATCCATATAGATAAGAATCCTACTGATATGTTAACCAAGCCAGTTACAAAGGAGAAGTTGAATCTTCATTCAACTTTTGTTGGTCTTCATGATTGAGTTAAAGATGGAGGAGCTAGAAGATGTTGCTGTATAGGTACTGGCACAGCTATTTATCTCCAAGTGGGAGATTGTTAAGGTGTGGATCTAAAAGCTTCACCAAGTGAGTGCTTTGTAGCAATTCCAGGTTTACACAGTCACTGGCATCGGTCAGGAGTGACCGACGTCGGTCAGGAGCAGTTCAGGAGATGCCGACATCGGCAGGGATCGGCTGATGTCGGTCACAGGCAAACAGGTAGGAACTGACGTTGGTTACCTGTGCGTCCAAAAAGCTATTTCCATGGATAGAACTGAGTGTTTGCATGTTAGGATTAAGTCATAGTCTTAAGTCTGCGTCTCTATCTTTAGTAAGACTATTTTAGAGCCCTTGTTTAAGAGGCATAAATATTGGTTGTAAATGCATGCTCATGTTTCCTAATTATTATATAATAGGATAATTCTTCTTAGCTTATTACATTATAAAATGTTGAAGAACAGTACAGAATTGTATATGTGAATCATTCTAGGTTGTTGGAGTTGATTATACTTGAGAGAGAGAGCTCTTGAGGGAAAGATATCTAGAGAGAGATCTGTACATCTGAGAGAGGTGTGGAAGAAAAGAAGTTTCTTCAATTGTATTCCTTCTGTAAAGAGTTTAATACAAGTTTTCGGGGTGGTTTCTTGTATCTCTTATTGTTTGCTATTTATCATTCTAGTTACTTATCATTCTAATTTAATTCCGCGTTTATTGCTTTCATAAGTGTAATCAACATTGTTGGTTGATCCCCAACACTTTCAACTTTTGGGACCCAGATACTAGGGTTTGTCATAAATTTTGAAAAATTAGAACATTTTATTCATGTTAGACTCTATTTCAAAACAAAAATTTAGAAAAATAAAAATTTAAGAGATAGTATTGGGATATATGAATTTACTAGGAAAAAATTGACATAATCAAAATATAACTACCTAAAAATATGAAAACAAATACCCACATAACAAAAGTTGAGAATGTGATACATTGTAGAAAAATCACAACACAAGAGGAGGATGATGAAGAGAATCTATAAAATATAAAAATAGAAGTAGAAGGATAAATATAACTAATTGATACCATATAGGAAAATACATAATATTTATATCAACCCTCAAAATAAGAGAGGAAAATATATCTAGAGAAGGCAACCTTGAAGTTGCAAAAGTAAAAAATTATTGGACCAAATAAGATGTTGAAAAGATACTTGAATTACTAAGAGAAATTAAAGACATATTTCCTTTAACATTCACTAAAATAAAATGAATAAAGGAAGATATTTATACCATATAAATATAGTTAAAGGGACATGCAAAACCATTATGAAAAATACCTTACAGACTGAATCCAAATGTTAAAGGAAAGGTGTACATTGAGTTGGATAAAATGTTATCTCATGGCATAATAACCCTTGTTGAAGATACAAAATGGATAAGCACTATGGATATTAAAAATAATAAAATAGGATAAATCCAAATTTTCATTGATTATAGTGAGTTGAATAAGGCATGTTTACATAATCCTTTCTCAACATGATTTAGAGAAGAAATATTATAAAGTGTTTTAGAAAGATATATATATTCTTATATCAACAGATTATATGGATACCATGAATTAAGGATATCCTCTAAATATTAGTTAAAAACTATATTTCCAACTAAATGTGGATCATTTATTTATATAGTAACACCTTTCATGTTGAAAAATTCTCTAGTGAAGGTTAGTAGAATAATGGTGAATGCATTCAAATATCTTATCTGTGACTTTATATAAATATACCTCAATGATTGAATATTGTTTGACTTACTAAAATATTATGTTTAGGTGTTTTTATTGATGTTACAAATATGTAGGCAACTTAACATCTCCCTCAACTTAAATTAATGTGATTTTGACACACCATTTGGTACATTGCTAGGACATATAATCTACAAGGAGGGATTGATGGTAGATCCACTAAAATAATAATTATCATAAATATACCATCGCCTAAGACACACAAATAAGTTATAAAAATATTGGGCTACATAAAGTATCACTTTTGGTTCTAAATTATGGATCCATTAGTGTACCAATAGAGGATTTATTAAGGAATCAGAATAAGCAACCTATGGAATGGTCAACAAATTATTAAGATTTATTTGATACATTAAATAACATTATTATGGATTCACCAATATTATTATTCTATTATTGGAATATCCCATTTTATGTGCATGTGTATTCTTATGAAATAGCAATAGGAGTGGTGTTGGAATAGCCCCATGGTAATGTAGACCGTCCTATCTCATTTGCAAGTGATAAATCGGTAAGGACAAAAACAAATTTAATCCACCACTCAAAGGGAGGCACTTTATATGGTGTATGTGTTATATAAATTTTGACATTACTTAGTGAAAACCCCATTTATATTATTTTCTAGTCACAAGCCACTCAAATAATTGTTCAATAGACCAATTATATAAAGAAGAGCTTGCTGGAAATTAATTTTATCCCAATATTTTGAGTTTAATATTGTCATAAAACATGGTAGGATAAATAATGGGACTGATTACCTATCTTACATTACTACAGGAGAAGACCTATGCCAAATTTAGGATGAGTTTCATGGAGATCATTTTTTTCATGTTGAGGCTATTCCCAAGGATTAGGAAAATATTAACCAATTTATTTCCATGGAGAAATTCTTGAAGAATATGACACATTAAAATGGAAAAGAATTATGATCCAATATTTCCTTTTTACATTAATTGAGGGAGCATTATACAAACATAGGGGAAAAATAGTAAGGAGAGTCATGTTACCATAAAATGTGATAATATTCAAAGAGAGGCCCTTGATGGGGTTATGGGAGAGCATAAATATGGATAAATAATGGGTAATAATATAGTGTTTGTAGGTCTATGGTGGCCACAACTATTCAAAGATGCACATAAATATGCTATAAATTGTGACATATGCCAAAGAGTGGGAAAACCTGATGTAAGAGATGAAATGCCAACTTGTCTATTGTTATAACTAGAACCATTTAAAAAATGGGGATATTTATAACACTATACAAAGTGGATTTCATTGTTACTATTAAACATTTTATATAAAAGAGTAATGCTAGATTCATTATCACTGGAACATAATATTTGACAAGATGTGTAGAAGTTATACCAATAAAGGATTTTACATTTAAGACCACCAAAAAGTTCCTATATGATAATATTATTACATAATTTGGATGTTCATTAAGTATAAGAAGTGACCATGTCAACCATTTTGTCAGTATTACAATTTCAAAATTACTTAAATACTTTTTGATCCAACATAACATGAGTATTCCTACCACCCTCAATCAAGGGATGGATGAGGCATTTAATAATTTTTTTGAGAAGATGTTAACAAAGGTATGTAATATAAAAATTTGAGATTAGGAGAATAAAATATTGGTGGCAGTATGGGCTTACTACACTACCTACAAAACATTAACTAAATACTAACCCTTTTAGTTAGCATATGGTTTAGAAGTGGCAATCTAAATGGAGTATATACTACTAAGTTTTAGAATAGTGGTGAAATTTAGATTGAATGATAAGGATTCCATTCAAGAGAGATTTATATAATTAGAAAAACTAAATGAGAAAATATTCTTAGTGGCATACAATCAAACTCAATAGAAAAAATGCCAAAAATCTTGGCATGATAGACAAATTAAGGTAAAGGAATTTCAAGTTAAAGACAGTGTTAATATATGATAACAAATATAAAAGTCTAGGAAAGCTAAAGATAATATGACTTGGGACACCTATAATTGAGGACATATTAGACTCTATCACAATAAAATTAAGAACACCTATAGGAAAACTTAGGAAAGGGTTTTTGAATGGATATTGATTGAAACTATATAATACAAATAATTACAATAAAATGTAATGAAAAATAATAATAGAAATTAAGGGGTGACAATATCTTTCTAAATGGGTGAGTTGAGAGAGGGTACTATGTTACCTTATCTTAGTCATCTAAATACATGATTATTTATCCTATTACCTCCCCCCCACTGGGTAGACATTGTTATTTTATATAGACAAGTTGAACGAGGGTACCACGGTATCTTATTCTAGATGTCTAGGTACCTAGTTCTTGAGAATGTCAACACCCATAGTGGAAAAAATAGGAACAATATGAAATATGAGAAGGGAAAATAAAAAAAGGAAATAAAATAAGATAAAAATAATTTCATAAAAAAGAGGAAAATATAAAAACAATTATGAAATAAGAATAAAAATTAGAAAAACATAAAAATAGTTTTGAAAAAAAGGAAAATATGTAGAGATAAAAATATTAGTAGAAATCCATAACTAAAAATAAAGTGATAGATAGATAATAAGGCATGTGAACATAGATAAGACTACATGATTTTTTATAAAATATTAGAATAATTTTAGAGAAATGTAATTTTGAATGAAGCATTGTAGTTACATTTGTCTCCATAGAAATATATATCTTACGGGTTAGTTAAAATAAAAAAACACAACTAAATAGAAATGGGGAGTTGGAAAGAACTATGAAAACAATTAAATACAAAATAATAATGATGTAATGAAGTTAAGGATGAATGTAGGAACAAAAATAAAGGTAATTAATAAATAAAGTAGATGAATAAGGTAAAATAGACAAAAGTAATAAATGACAATAAAAATACCATTGAAACTCTAATATTGATGGATAGATTATGGAAATTATAAAATAAGGGTTTCAATTAATAAAAAAAATTACACTATCCTTTGATAAAAACACTCTTCTTAGATTTTATATAAATCAACAAGACTCTGTTTGAGCTCTTCCTTCAATACACAAAATCAAGAGATGGAGGTGCCACAAGTAGTAAGTGCAGAGTAAAATAAGTAGCCTAGAGATAATAAGTACTTGGTGAAATCAAAATATCTAGATCCATAGGGTGCATTTTACATTATTCCATCTTTGGTAATGCATTCTAAATATATACACAAATACATTCATTCACACTTGGTGAGATTAACCATAGAGCTATGGAACCCAAGAGATGGGCAATAATGTAACAAAATATAAAAACACAATGAAAATATACATCAAAGTATTGAATTATACTTAAGATGAAATTAGATGTCTAAATCCAATTTTCCTACTTTGGATTGATGACAAGTACCACAAAGGTACTTCTTAACTAGGCACATGAAGATGTTATGTATTTGGATTGACCCTACCATATTACACTAGACATCATCCATACAATTACTAGGATGATTAATCAAGGGCATAACACTAAAAAATATGAAGCTAAGAAAACATTCAGTGCAAAATCAATGCCAAAATCATAAGCACAAAATTTAATTTACAAGATCTCTCCATTTAGAAGATAAGAGACCCTACAGTAAAACATGGCAAAAAATAAATTTCATGGAAGATGTACTATAAAAAAAATAGGATTTGGCTACTACAAGGAGTGTGAAAATTTCATGAAACATGGTTACTTATAGGATGCATTTTGACTTGGATACCACACTTCATGAACAATATTAAGAGAATATCCACAAAATCATGTAAGGTACACATGATTTATGGTATGACTCTCATGCTAGTTCTAGCCATGTATTTAATGCATAATATTCCAAGACATCAAGGGTTAGTTCAATGGGGACCCTAATACCCATGTATGATAAAAAATAAAAATTGTGCTAAAATTGATACCTAAAATAGAAGAGGATGTATAATATTTTATTGTATGGAAGAAAACAATTAGAAACATGGGAGCTGGGAGATTTATAATCGTTTTCAGAATAGTGAAAAAATATTTCATAGAGGTAAATTTTATAGTGGATACCGATAATTTATACATATAGCCTTTCTATAAGAAATCCACACCACTTCCACCCCTCCCTATGAGGATACTGATGAATATATTGAGGTAGTGATTATTGGAGTTAGGGGTTTATCATAAGATCCTAGATTAGTAAAAATCATGAGTGAAGTAGGAAATAGTTCTTAATTAATGAAAAAATATATACCTCCTACATCAAAGACACCAATTTTTATTAAAGTACAAGAGACACCACCATTACAAGCATATGCAATAACCTCTCACATAAATCCCACACTACATAGATCTTCTAGGCTAAAAACAAAAAATCTAAGATTGGAATAAGAAGATGAGACTTCAACATTTGTAGTAAAAGACTCCACTATTAGTGAGATATTTGGATAAGAATAAATTATATATAAAGGCACCCCACATAATATTTGAGGGAAAATATATCCAAAATAGGGGAGGGGACCTCCACAAAATCTAAAATAAAAATTTAGATAGATGAGGAGTGAGAAGTGTATCCCATATAATCTTTGGAAATAGGGAAAACATTATAAAAAATGAGTGTGTATAAAATAAAAATAAGTTATTCACCTCAAATTACAAATTAAAATTAAGAGAAGGCAAAAAAGGTAAAAATAAAAGGCCTATAGGAAATACTAGTGACTTATTTATAAACAGAGTCATCTGAAGAAGGGGAATAATAATAAATTAAAAAAAGTGAATAAATAGACACCATGTTAGAAGTTCCTAACATGAACACAATAATTGGAATGTGCACAAATAAATAAGGGATACCTAACTTGTCAAATTGTATAAGGAGGCAAATGTGGAAGGTTAACATAGAATATTTAGAGCAATTCTAGAATATACATAACTCAATCCATTTACTCTAGATGACACACTAGAGGTAATCCTTACCTATCTACATGAAATTATATTAAATTAAAAAAATAAATTAAAATAATATTAGATTAAAGTAGATAAATATCAAGAGGAGACACTCAAAAAGAGATTAGATGAATGAGCTGTGTCTCTCGTAGATATAGAGAAGTTGAGACAAATCCAAAAAATAGAGCTAAGGACTAAACTTAAAACTAATTTGATAGTAGAAACTTTGGAAAAACAAAACAAAATCCAAATATTGAAATAATAAAAGAAATTTTAATACATAAAAGGGTATAATTATAAAATAAACTAGTCGAAGAGAAAATAAAAATACAAGAAATTATAGGGAGATATCCAATAGGATAGACATATTCTAGAAAATGAGTAAGCATAAGAAGAGGAATGATAGATAAAAAAATAGAAGTTATGAAAGGAATACAAAATGAGGGTATATGATGAAAATAAAATAAAATAGAATATAAAGAGAAAATGAATGTAGAGGAGGAAAAAATAAAAATAGAGGAATAAATGAGATCAAATGAGGAAAAGAAAAATAAACTAGAAGAGGAAGAGAAAATGAAATAGGAAAAAAGTAAATGGGAAGAAGAAAACATAAAAATAGAGGAAGAGGAGAAAAATAAATATGAGGGAAAAAATGAAAATGGAGGAGGAGAAGAGAAAGGATGAGGAGGTGGAGAAGAAAAGGAAGGAAGAAAAAGAAAAATCAAAACAAGAAGAAAAGAGGAAGAAGGGTAAAGAGATTAACATCACTTCTATAAGCTTTGTAGACACAAAGAATACAAGTAAGATATCATTAAAAAGTGTTATAGAGGTATTAGGAATGGTTTAGAATAGTATATTTACCCTAAATATCCACTAAAGCAAATAAAAGTGTAGTTGGCATGACATAAACATATAACATCCATAATCATGGAACCACCAATTTTTGTTCACCCTTTTATAAGAGGATAGATTGTAGTATCACTTTATAAATTGACCCAAATAAATAAATAGTTTGATAAAATCTTATCTAACATTCTAAGGTAGACTGGATGACATGGTGTGTAAATCTAGAAGAAGTCTAAAAAGTGTTTAACTACCTTAACTATCACTAGATTTCAATTTGATCCAGAAAAAAAACACAGCAAATAGAGAAACAATTGGAGTGAACTATAGATAATTTCATCATTCATGAAAGAGATATGATAGATAAGATCCTAATCAAACTAGAGGATCTAAAAGAAAATGAGGAATAACTATTAGGTCCATTATTAGGAGAAAATGATACTAGAAGAACATAATACAAGGAACAAGTGGATAAACTATAGAAAACAATGGGGGATGCAACCAATTATTTTTACTATTCAATTAGTTCACCCCTATGGATCTAAGATAAAAATAAGGAGTTAGAGGAGATAGAGGGACAACTATATATTATTTCTACTATTTTTGGTACTAAAAAAATATCTTCCAAGGTAGAACAAACTAAATATATAATGTTACATGAATAAATAAGGAAACAAATCCCAACACATATTTATGAGGACATGGAATATTATGGGATTTTATTGAATAATTAGATGGATAAAATGGAAATTAAAATTAAGGGTCATGAAGCATACCTACACATACTAGAGAATTTCCTATCTCCAAAATAAGTAGTAATGACAACCAAAGAAAATATAGAAATAAAACATAATATTTTAGATGCCAAAATAATAATTTTGAACTAGGAAAACTTTTATAAGGAAATGATGAAAAAATATGGGAAAAATCTACCCAAGGATGGAGAGTCCACACCATGAACTATAATATTGGTAAGCTAGTTTTTTGGTATTCAGTTACACAGATTATTTTTTGTACCTATCAATATCTTCAAAAGTTGTCTCAAGGATGAGACAAAGGAAATAAAGCCACATAATTTTTGGTAGGATTATTCATCAAGTAAGAACCAAAACAATATCATGATAAAATATTTGACTTTATTGTATCAGAATAATATATATTCATGTTTATGGAATAAAGGATTGTACCAAAATAGGAAACAAAACAAAAAATGGACCTTATGGTAACATAAGATGAATTATTGAATAAAAGTCACATCTCATAAAGACATGACAATTGAGTTGTAGAGGTAGTTATTCATTATTTATATGGCATTATTATAATAGAATAAATATATAATAGAAGAGTTAAAGTGTAATAGAGAGCTGAATCAATAGGTTACAAAGCATAGAAACCTTTGAAATAACTTAGTGAAGAGTGGAAATAGAGTAAAGAGTAATATAGTATATAATAGGGATATATATGAAAACTATACAATTGTTTTCATTATATTTATATGAATAAATATAAGTTAGAGTATGAAACATTGTATATGGTTTAATATGATTGATCATACCTACCTATTTTTTTTATGAATGTATAAGATAGATATTTATAACTAATACTAACTTATGCACCACATTAGTTTCAATTGAATCTAACTTGAACTACCTAGACATCTGTAACCATAGTTCCAGATTTTATGTCAACATTACAAATAATATATGGATAAATGGAAGGGCCAAGACATTGAAGATATGATATGGGTCAAAACACCAAAAGATAAAATTATAGAATATCATCATTAGAAGGCACATAAGTTGAAGTTTTTTTTTCTTTTTCTTACCTTCCTAGTGTATGATGTAGATGCATCTGAGTTCACATGTAATCTTACATCAACCAAATTTATATAATATTAGGAAAATTAACTAAGTATTATTTGGTTCAAGTTTATGATTTCATATAAGTCTTATTTATAATTTTTAGCAAGTATTTTGATCTGCAAAAATTTGTCTTAGTTTAAATAAGCTTATGAATCTTTTTGGAAGAGTATTTTTAAAGTATTTTTTAATAGTGTGAAGATTTTTGATGAATTTATAAAGGTATATGGTATGTTATTAAACCTTATAGAAACCAAGGGAGTAATGATATAGTCTAGTTATTTTTTGCAGAAGCATAAGAGTTAGAATGTTACTTAAAGGTCTTGGAGGAGATTTATCTTCATTGTAGAAGTGTTATGATAAATTTTATAAGGATTTAAAATGGGATTCATTAAGGAATAGGTGTAACATCAATATATTTAATTTATAAATTTCATAGTTGGTGCAAATTTTTTGCACAATCCAGAGCCATTTAATAACATTAGGGTAATGTGTGGTAATATTCAGGAGAATATGAGATTTTCAATAAGATAATATGCTCATTTTAGGTTCTTATACCTACTAGTTTAATTGTATAGCATATGGACACATTTTTTGGCCTTAATAACCTAAAGGATGGAAAAAGGGTCTAATTTTCATTTATATAACTATCTCTGCTTGGGTAGGTTGTGTTGGAATTGTAAAAAATGGATAAAAAGTTACTTATGATGTGTTATAGTGTATTTAATTTTATTACTATCTAATATTCTCTATTGTGATGTATTATCATCGATATTATTTTAATCATTTAATTTTGTTAGTGGGGTTTTAAGCACTTAATGTAATCATGTGACTCTTGTGACCTTATAAGCATCCCCCTACACTCATTTTGGAGGTGGTTGATGGAACTAGTGGATGATCATGGATCATTGGGTATAGTCTAAGATATAGATAAGCCTACAAATTCTATGAGTTAGAAAGGAGAGATCTAAGGATCTAATATTTTAACACATCTCATTGGAGATTGTTGTGATGTGGGCATTGTGTTTATGTTGTTATAATTTACTAAATTTTAAATCAAATAGATATCCAAGTTATTTTTCATTTCAATTATTTACATATTTGGTTATTTAGTTTGAGGGTTAAACAATCTAAGGAATCTATTAATTAAGATCTCTAGCTTTGATTTCATCAAAAAAATTCTTAATTATATTACATATTGACTAATATCAATGTCCTACACATAAATACTCTCTATTTTACCATCCTAAATATCTTACACATATAACTGTTCTCAATAGTGTTATAAATAAATAAAATATTTGGCAAGAATTTTGTGTCACTTAGACCTCTCACCCACAACCTCTCATCTCTAAGATTGATTTCCATAGAATTTTTTTTTATGTATTTTAAATAACATCATAATTTTTTTCAACTATTTGTTACACCATTGGCCACATGAAATTTGGTGCCTTTTGAAAGTTAAGGTTTTATTCCTAATATTCACGTAAGGAATTAGTCCAACATATTCCTCGTGGACCATGATATGTTGTTATTTTTCAATGTATAAGGTTAAGTTTGATGAGCATTATATATATTTGTGATCTTGTTTATATATTTTATTTCAATACCCAATGTAGAGATGCTTAAAGTTTTTTAATCCAAAATTGGGTCATTTACATCATCAAAGTTAGTTAGTTGAGTTAATTGAATGGTAATGAGACTAGAAAAGTGTTTGTGACATGTAATGACCTCATTAATGTAGGTTTATTGTAGAGGAAAAATGAAATAGGTAAAACATCCAAAGTGTACTTTTATTACATACTACTAAGATTTCATTAAAAAATTATATTTTTTTTAAAAATACACTTAATTTTGAGTATATGAAAAATTTATGGCCTTCTCAAGTTGTTATACATTTTTAATTATTGAATCAGTTTTTATGCATGTGGTAGGGGAGGTTACATAACTATTAATTTACTCATAGGTATTTTCAAAACCACTATGGTAGTTATAATTTTTTTAGGAGTGGTTTCAAAATTATTGGGGTGGTTATGCAAGTGTCACTACTCTGAGTAGTAGGCTTTCCCTATTTTATTTGGTGGCTTCATCCAAAATCAATGCATGAGAAGAGTAAACATAGGGTGGTGATTTCTCTTACTTTTATGTATCTTGTTCAATCCTAAAAAATGTGCACTAAAATAAATCAACTCATGGATCTTCAATAAGGAATTAAATTGAAGGTAATTCATCCAAATGTTAAAATACATGTTGTATATTCAATAATGAGATTGAATTAGACTATGCAATTGAGATGGCAGGGGAAAAAACACAAGTTTGTTGAGAAATAAAGTGACCCATAGAAGATTATAGAGAGAGTTTACAAGTTTTATAATGTTGTTTATTATTTTTTTGGTCTTTGAAGGCCTTATAAGGCAATGATATGGTAAAGATACAAAGAAGATAGTTAAAATTAGATATCATAAATTCACTCTTCTATGTTTGTACACATTGTGTTTCTCCATGCTAACTTATGGTTATTTTTATTGGACATCAAAAATGGGTTTTGAAAGGATCTAAACCTAGATAATTCATAAAAATTAAATAAAAAGTAATAAAGTTCAAACTAGAAAGACAATAATAAATCAGGTCTAACCAAAATCCCATAGATAGTACTATCAAAACACTAAATAAATAACTAAAAAAAAGTACAAAGATAACAAATAGACAACCCAATTTAAAGTTAAGAGGATTGAAAGTCACTAATATCTTTGGACACCTCTCATTCATATTTCATGAAATTGAGATAATCTTAATTTTTTTCATTATCCACCTCCTTTGTTACAACTACCTTTCGTTTTCCTTACATCTTGATTCTTTTACTAGCTATGATTCCTAATTAGTTAATTTTTCTTCTTAAAACTATCTCAAATTTTAGTGATACTAGTAAAATTTATTTTGATAGTGGATCTACTCATTTGGATGATTTTTTCAATGTATATTTGTATATTATTCCTCTATATTTCCATTTAATTTATTTTATCTTCCATTTGAGAAACTTTAATTTTCATATCCCTATTTTGTTTATGTTAAAGTCCAAGTTTCCTTGTTTAATGTCAAATTCTCATAATAATATTCTCCATTGAATTATAGATTAGATTGGTTGATTTTTTTTAAGTTCCTTATTTTATTTTGAAATAAAATTTAGGGCATCCTTATGCATATTAATCTTTATTTATAGATAAATAATTATTTTTTGATAGTTAATTGCATCATTTTCATGTCTTTATTTTAAAAATTCTTTTTTCAGAATCTACAAATTGATCTTGTTCCATGTTCAAAAATAATTGTCAACCATATTTTCATTCATAAACATCTCCCTACAACTTGTAACCATATTTATAGATGAAGGAAGGCTTGGATATTTCTTGGTAGAAACATCAAAATGAGTGACAAAAGTATTAGGTTCCTCTACTGAGACCAAGGAAGTTTTCTTGGATTGGTTTCCTATGGTCTAATTTTTACCAACATAATTTCCTTTAGGAGGGATGATAATAATAATAATAATGGATTTATGGGTTTCTCTATTATTAGGAGTGTTTCCATCATCATCATTAGTATTATTAATAAAGGATTCTAAAGGGTTGGTCTCAATGAGCTTGATTTGTGGTTTAGAGTTAGAGCCAAAGGCTTAGGCTTTATCAAGGTGGAAAAGAAGATATATTAAATATTCATGTAGAGGGAACATACATTTATCATGCTTAAAATAAATAAATGATTAATCAAGAGACATAATCATATAAAATGGAATTATTATCAATTTTTTATATTTAAAAATATTCTAGAAAGTGAAATGGTAAGTGTTGGCCATTTTTGGCCCATATACCAATCTTTCAAAAGCTGAGTAGAGTTCATGTGGAATGAGTGGACGAAAGATTTGAAATAGGTATAAGATTGAAAAATAGAGAGGATCCAAGTAGGTTCTCATATGTTTTGAGCATTCAGAGCATGGTCTAGGTTACAAAAACCTTAAGAATCCATCAAAACCTTGAAAATTTTATCAAAGGATAAATTTTGCAAGCTTAAGAGCTAGACCGTCACCAAGACATCATGAAAGAGTAAATGGACCAGTCCACTTGTGAAATTCTTATCTTCACTTAGGAATCCCTCATGAGCTAAAGGATTATAACATTAGGAATTTATACATGCCAAGATCATCCTCTAAATTTTTCATTCCTATGTGAGCTTTCTGGCTCAAGTTATAAGCTTCTGAAGTTGGACATATATCATAAGAAGTTTGTGCTAACATCAAGTTTAAGATTGAGAAAAACAAGACCTTTTGAGATTAAATTTGATGATCATGAAAACATAAATAATGGTCATGTGGATGTCATTTTATGGGAATGCAAATGTTAAGTTTAAGCTTATAAAATAGCCATTAGATTTCAAATAGTGGGTCTTAGTAGATCTAACAATCCTCACTTGATCATAAAATTAAATGGTGTGAGATGAGTCAAATAGTCAAAGAGTTCAAGATATTGACATAAGTAACAAGTGTGTGAAGCTAAAAATTGATAGAAAATCTTGAGAATCAACGTGCATTTGACACTTGGCATAAGTTTGGATAAAGTTGATAAGTCAATGGCAAGATCGATGGCTGAAATTGATCATATAGATCAAGATCAATGGTACAAGAAAAGGGCAATAAACTGAGTTAGTTATTGATAGCTAATTAGAACAAAGGTGAGCCCAAGACTTTTGATAGAAGTTGAGAAGCAATTTTTGATAGAAGAAAATAGGTCTTGTAGGATTGTTTGATCACCATTAAATCTCGATCCAACACCATTAAAGGGACACACTACTATAGTAAGAAATAAATAATATAAAGGGACCATCATTAAGCTTAATATGGACCTCTCATTTGTAAGTTTATATTGGGTAGGGTCATTTTTACAACTATGTTTTCCAGCTTTAAGAAGTATCTATGTATACAATGAACTCTTGGTCCTTGTGGAGATAGAATGGGTCTATTTGGACCTATTATAATCCAAAAAAGGTGTTATATCATCTATAGGTATGCAGTAATATAAAGGATATAAGAAAATCAATAATGTTAGATTGGTTTACCATTTATAGAATGGATCCATGATCTAAATATGAAAATGGAATAAATATGTGTTTAATGCAAAGGGGTTCATCTATCAATGTGGCTCCATCATTGACAATATAAGTACTAACCTCCATTCACAACATGGTATTATTAGTTTTAGGATTCAAGGATATGATCTTCATGAACATGTCAAGTGGACTTAGGGTCTCAAGGTGGTGAGCTGGTAGTTAGAGAAGTAGTTAAGAGCATCGATTTTGTTCAAGCATACTTTATCATCATGTAGAACCAACCCTTATCTCTAGTGGGATATCTCAGGCAATGAGAGGAGCTTGAGGATTACTAAGACAAAAAGAGGTTTATTTGTTAATCAAGGCTAGTTGTTTGGAGGAAATCATGAATACATAATACAACCAATGAACTGTGACCTCAGAATTTTCTTCACTCTCTAATGCATTGTTCCCATCTCTTTATCTCTATTTTTCTATATATAGAGGAATTTTGAGAAAAAAATGGATTCTCTCTATATCTTCCTGATATCACTCCACTTCATCTCTTGGGCATGACTAAACTCTACCAATATGGATATTTTAACCTCTTGAAATGAATAAAAGACTATTCTTCAGATTTCATTTTTCTAGTATAGTGTGTACATGTAAGATTTGCATATGTGGTAGAAGTCTCTCCCTTGTCAAATCATGATCTCACATAGTTACTAGTTCATCTTGTTATATAGGTCATGTTTAGTGTTTTACATCTCTTAATTGTAGCTTGCATGTGGATACTATGACTGGTTAGTGTCTTGCATTAGACCTCTCCATCATTTCCCTCATCTTATGATCATTTGGTGAACCTCTTCATGAAACACTAATGTATGATAGATATTTGGAATCCTAGATTTGGTCTTTTACTTATTTCATTAGTGTTTTAGATTCAAGTAGAGCAGATCAACCATAATTTAGGTGCATCACCATCTTTATCTTAGGTTTCCATTTCATGTTCTCTCTCTCTCTCTCTCTCTCTCTCTCTCTCTCTCTCTCCATTTTCTCTGGTCATTAGTAGGTTTTAGTAGTGGGAATGAGTTAAAGGATTCATCTAAGAGGATCTATATTTCACTCCAAAAATGAAGTCATCAAAATGTAGGTTGACCATTATCATGATGAAAAGCTCATTGAGATATTTTTGACACATCTTATAATTTTTAAAATAGAGCTCGTATGTGAAAGTTATCGCACATTGAAGATCAAACTAGGCAAGTAAAAAATTTTGGTTTGGATGGAACATCAAGTTGGATGATGACAAGTGGCGAGTGGAGATTGGCCCATGTGGTGGCTCCTTAAGCCACCACATGGCTTTCCACCACTTATTATGGTCCAATTTTAATTAATACCAAATCCCATGTTCTATTCCATGTGAATTCCATTTATCCCACCTTCCATGTGACATCCACCTCATAACTAGTTCCATGCCACAAACACCCATGTTTCATCCCACACATTCCACATGGTTTCCACATGCCATGTTTTAATGCCATAAAAGCCACTGAAACATATGTTAATGCCAATCATTTAGTATTTTATACCATGAACTTCATGACATTTCAACCTAAATATGCCCCCTCACCTCCAAAATGTGGGATATAAGTTACTTAACCCACCAAAAGCATTAAAAGTGGGATTCAAACCTTGTTATTTGTGATAAAATGATAAGGGCTTGATTGCTACATCATGGAGCACGATCATTATATAAAGTGGATGAGTTTGTATTTGAAGGCAATGGTGTTTAGTGTTATTTCATGGAGACAAGGCATGTATAAGAGTGGTGGAGGGACTTAGAGATTTCTAAAGGCCTCGAACAACATAGTTTTATTTTAAGAGTATCTCTTCAAAAGATTAAAGCCCAAAAGATGATTTTGGTGGCTCTAAAATATTTTTAAAGATATTTTTCAATATTTTAATAGGAGTGATACCCCCATTGGAGTGGATCTAGAGATGCAGGATATATAGTCAAACTCTGTTATCAAATCAAGTGTGGTATTTTTATTGAACTAGTCTCTTTATTTATTACACTCTTAAAATTTAGTGTATTTTAGATCTTTTAAAGCTGATTTTAATTCTGTAATCATTTAAAATGTTGATTTTATTAAATTGTTATATTAAGGTTTTGATCCATTACAAGTGTGTTTTTTCTACTATGACATGTATTTGTTTGTGATTACAGATCATATTTTTTGTATCAGAGTAGAATTCATATTTAACCATGTGGATTGCTAGTGTATGTTGATAAGGTTGAGATCTAGGTAGGGTAAAGGAGAATTAGTAGAATATGATCTAGAGATTAGATCAAGATGTACTATGGAAATGGGAGATGAATTTGAGTATGAATGAGATTTTTGACAATCCTTCTTGGAAATCAAGGACATGGTCAAGGAACTTTACCATGAAAGATGAATTAATATGGAACATGATGGAGGTGGTAATTTTTTTGAGAAACCTTCCTCCTCTTCAAATGATGGTAAAGACAAAAAAGATGTTGAATCTCTTCATTCAATAAAGCTAGATATTAAGTTTGAATTGTTGATGTTTAATGGTGAGATTAATGCAAAAAAGTTGGATAACTAGATAAATAAAATTTAAGTATATTACATGGTCTAGAAGATTGAAAATGATGAGGCTAAAATTCACCTAACTACTCTTCTAATTGGAGGTAAAAATATCATCTAGTGGGAGATTAAGTTGAAGGAAATTGAGATTAATATAGGTAAATCAATTTCCACTTGGAGTGAACTTGTTGATGCACTTAGAAATAAATTTTATCTTTCAGGCTATATGTAGCAAGCCATGATGGATTGAAAATATTTCAAATAAACTAAAGGCCAAAGTGTTCAAGATTATACACATGAATTTAGGAAAAATGTTTTGCTTTTGAGTATTCCTCTTTATACATAAGAAACACTACTTAAGTATATAGGTGGGTTGCATAGTTACTTGAAAAACATGATTCTAGTTCTCAACCCCACTAGTTTAGATGAAGCATGTGTTAAAGCCATTCAATTAGAAGCTAGAGGAAAATAGAAAAAATAATATTTTCCTAAAGTTAAAAGTAATAAATCTAAAGTTAATCATTCTAAAGGGCAAAGATATGGAAAGGGTAAACAAAAATCCACTGTTACTATTCATCAAGAAGAGGGTAAGCCATTTTACAATCATTGCAAGAAAAATCATGATGAGTCTAAGTGTTGGAAATTACATCCTGAGTTAAATCCTTGTAACAAGTTTAAGAAGAAAGATAAGAAAGCTAATACTATAGTTTAGGATCTAGGTTCAGACTCAGGGGATGAAACTAAAATCATAGCTATGAGTATGTAGAATTGTTCTTCTCTTTGTATTTCTAAAACTAAGTCATCTAATGTCACTTCCTCTTCAAAAAAAAATTATGCATAAAAATAAGAAAAGAAATGAGTAGCTTTACATTATTGTTGTTGCAAAACATACTAATATTGACACTCTATTTGATATTGGATCACATGAAAATTTGATTTTTTAAGAAATTGTTAAAAAGTTAGGCCTATAAACAACTCCCCATCTGAAACCCTATCCACTTGGTTGGGTTTGTGATGATGAAAAACTACAAGTAACCAAAAATTATAGATTGAAATTTGTCATCACATCTAAATTCATGGACGAAGTTAATCTAGATGTAGTCCCTTTGGACATATGTAGGATTGTTTTAAGAAGTCCTTATCTTTATGATAGATAACAATATTTTATAGGGAAGAGAATAAGTACTTGCTAGTTAAGGATGTCATTAAATATATATTCAGAGAAAATCATGCTAAGACAAGTCTTTCCTTGGTTACAATAGGGCAAATGAAAATTCTAGTCAATTCAAGCAAGAATTTTTGTCTCATGTTGATTAAGTCTAAGGAAAAACAATATTCTCAGGCTATGGAAAATTGTGATCCTAGACATAAGAAAGAATTGGTTGAAGTCATTTCTAGTTATGATGATGTGTTTCAAGATCCCAAAGGGTTAACCTGTAAAAGTGGAGTTCAACATGAAATTAAATTGTTACAAGATTCTCCTCTCCCTAACATTGGCATGTATAGGTTATCAGTGGTGGAAAATGAGGAAATCAAAAGGGAGGTAATGGAACTTTTGGAAAAGGGTGTTATTCATCCTAGTACATCTCTTATTGGTTCACCTATAATTTTTGTGCAAAACAAAAATGACACATGGTGAATGTGTGTTTATTTATGTTCTTTGAACAAAATCACTATTAAAAATCATTACCCTCTTCCTCATATTGATGATTTGCTAGATCAATTAAGAAATTATACCTATTTCAATAAGTTAGACTTGAAAAGTGGTTATCATTAGGTTAGGATTAATGATGGTGATATTTGGAAAACTAATTTTAAGACAAAATAGGGATTGTTTGAGTGGCTTGCCATGCCTTTTGGGTTGTGCAATGCACTGGATAAATTCATGCGATTGATGAATGATGTTTTCAGGCCATTCCTTGATGATTTTTTTATAGTCTACTTAGATGATATTTTGATCTTTAGTCAGTCTTGGGAAGATCATATGATTCATATTAGGAAAATCATAAATGTATTGAGAAGAAATAAAATTTATTTAAAATTGTCTAAATGTGAATTTGGCAAAACTTCTTTGGTTTACTTGGGTTATATTGTAGGACATGATGAATTGAAAATTGATCTTGAAAAAGTGGAGGTTATAGTTAAATGGCCTAAACAAAATAATGTCACTGAGGTTAGAAGTTTCCTTGGTTTAGTAAAATATTGGATAAAATTCACTACTAATTTCTCACTTATTGCATCACCCTTGCATTCTTTGACTAGTACTAAATATATTTTTTAGTGGGGAGGCAAGCAACAAAAGGCCTTCACCACTTTGAAGACAAAGATTAGTACTGCTCCTATCTTAGAACTTCCTAATTTGTAGTAACCATTTGAGATCGAGATGGATGTAAGTGATTTTACTATAGGAGCTATTCTAATGTAAGGAAAGAAGCCAATATGCTATCATTCTGAGACCTTCACAGGTGCAGTAAGAAACTATCCAACTTATGATAAAGAATTATATGCATTGGTTTAGAGTGTTAAGAGGTGGAAACATTACTTAATTGGTAAGGAGATAGTGATACATATAGATCATCAACCCATCTAGTATCTCTAGTCACAGGCTAAGCTACAATAGTCTAGGCATTTTCATTGGATGGGTTTCCTAAAATAGTTTCATATTGTGATCATGTATAAGAAAGGTATTTAGAATAAAGTTGTTGACATGATTTATAAACCTCCTATTTTAGTTTCATTTATTATTTACAAACATATTTCTTTGGCTCATGAAATTTATAAATAATAGTATGTTGATGATGATAACTTTAAGGATGTGTATAAAGACTTGATGAGTGGTAAATAGGTAGAAGAATCAGACTATCATGTGCATAATGGACTTTTGTATCCTTTGGGTAAAATTTGCATTCCTCAAAATGAAAGGATGCCCATGATTAGGGAAGCACATACTTCTCTTATTTTTGGTCATTTTAGAGTTGGTAAAATGGTTGCACATTTGAAAATGTATTGTTACTATCCATGTATGTAGGAAAATGTTGCCAAATATATCAAGGGTTGTGTTCTTTATGCCATAAGCAAACCTAGTAATAGGAAACTAGGACTTTGCACTCCCTTACCTATTCTTATTCATCCCTAGGAAAGCATTTCCATGGACTTTATAGGGGGGTTGCCTATGTCAAGGAGGAAACATGAATACTTGTATGTGGTAGTGGATAGATTTAACAAGATGTGTGTCTTGATTCCTTGCACTACGTAGATTATAGGGGAAGGTATGACACACTTTTTCTTTTAGCATGTATCAGTTCATTTTGGTTTGCCCACTTCTATTGTTTCTGATCAGAATTCTTGATTTTTTGGGGAATTTTGGTCAACACTATGGGAATTGATGGACACTAAGCTGAATAAGAGCACTAAATTTCATCCATAGACCAATCATTAGATAGAGGTTATAAATTGCATAGTGTTACATTTGCTCAAGGGTTATTGTAGTAAACATCCCAAGTTATGGGATGAGCATTTATGCTATATTTAGCATGCTTACAACCATGCACTTCATTCTTCTACTATGAAATCTCCTTTCAATTTTTTTTATGGATATTTCCCTAAATCTCCTCTATATGTTTGTTATGGATAGGATTCATATGCTGATGAATGTAAAGATGCTGTTAAAGCCAAGAAGGTCATTGAAAAGATATAACAAGTACACTAGAGTATATGAGATTAATTGGATAAAAGTCAGGAAAAATATAAAACAAGACATGACAAACATTGTGTTGATCACCAATTTATTGTAGGTGATTTGGTATGGCTTCACATTCATAAGGAAAGACTAATAGGTGAAGTTAAAAAGTTAAAACCAATCCATTATGGTCCTTTCTAGATTACTAAAAAGATTGGTAAAAATGATTTTCAGTTGGATTTTCCATCTTATATGTATATTTTATTCAGTTATGAATGTGGAAAATATGAAACTATATAAGTCTCTGATGATTTTAGATCATGATGAAAGTGTATTTATTCCTTTTGTTGATGATTTTTCTCCTGAATATATAATAGAACTACAGGAAGATACAATACTTGATAAGAAGGTTTAGACTTCACAAAAGGGAGATGTTGAATATCTTCATCTTGGTCTCAAAGGGATGCACATGAACAAGGCTAAATGGATGGAAGCTAGAAAAGTGAGGGAGAAATACCCTCACCTATTTATCAATTAATCAACTTTTGGAGATTTAAAATCTCCTAGTGGGGAGAATTGATCTAGGAGGATCTATATTTCACTCCAAAAATGAAGTCATCAAAATGCAAGTTGATCATTATCAAAGTGAAAAGCTCATTGAGAGATTTTTGGTGCATCTTAGAGTTATCAAAATGGAGCCTGTACATGCAAGTTATCACATGTTGAAGATTAAACTGGGTAAGTAAATTTTTTTGGTTTAGATAGAACATCCAATTGGATGATAAGTGGTAAGTGGAGATTGGTCCAGATGGTGGGTCCTCAAGCCACCACATGGCTTACCATCACTTATTATGGTCTAATTTTAATTAATAATATTAATTAATTAACTACCAAATCCCATGTTTCATGCCATGTGAATGTCATTTATACCACATTCCATGTGACATCCATGTCATAACTAGTTCCATGCCACAAACACCCACATTCCATCCCACACATTCCACATGGTTTCTACATGCCATGTTTTAATGCCACAAATCCCATTGAAACATATGTTAATGCCAATCATTTGGTATTTTCTACAATGAAATTCATGGTATTTCAACCCAAATATGCCCCCCACCTCCCAAATGTGGGATATAATATTTACTTAGCCCACCAAAAGTGTTGGAAGTGGGATTCAAACCTTGTTATTTGTGATAAAATGATAAGGGCTTGACTGATTCATCATAAAGCCTAAGTATTATATAAAGAGGATGAGTTTGTATTTGAAGGAAATGGTTTTTAGTGTTATTTCATGGAGACAAGGCATGTATAAGAGTGGTGGAGAGACTTAGAGATTTTTAAAGGCCTTGAACAACATAGTTTTATTTTGAGAGTATCTCTTTGACAGATTAAAGCCTGCAAGAAAATTTTGGTGACTCTAAAATATTTATAAAGATATTTTGAAATATTTTAATAAGAGTGATCCCCCTATTAGAGTGGATATAGAGATGTAGGCTTTATAGCCAAACTCCATTATCAAATCAAGTGTGGTATTTTTGTCTAAATGGTCTCTTTATTTATTAAACTCTTAAAATTCAGTGTATTTTGTATATTTTAAAGCTAATTTTAATTTTTTAATAATTTAAAATGTCTATTTTAATTAAATCATTATATTAGGGTTTTGATCCATTACAAGTGTGTTTTTACTACTATGACACTTTTTTTTGTGATTATAGATCAAGGATGCATCAAAAGAGCTAGCCTTGTTAAAAATCCTAGAGGTCTAACCCCATTATAAGATACCCATAGCCTAGGGTCAGTCCCATGTTGATCTAGATTTAGAATTAGGACTTAAATAATTCTACTTCCAACTAGGGTGCAATCTCGACCTCTAATAGTTTTGGCATGCTTGGTGGGACTAAGGTCCAAATAAGTGGAAGGATTTTTGGTGTTGTTCTTCTACATATCAGCCTTTGGAGGCATTCTAAAAACATAAATGGTGACTCCAAGCATATATCAACTAGTTAAGTCAAGCTAACTAAGTGCCTTATCATTGTAATCTGGTATGTACAATCAATGATATTTTGATCAATATGCTTATCCTCTACCTTAGCATTACACTTATCAGAAAAATTAATGTTTATGTGTTCCACCTGAAGATGGCCCTCAAATATCCTATCAACCCTATCATGTCCTTTGTCCTCCTTTTACTCTTACATATGACCAAGGTCAACCTCCTTTGCTTTCAAATTAGTCCTCTATTTTCCCTTGTCAAGATCAAGCTTACCATTTTACATCTTTTTTAGGAGTCAAGTAAGCATTAACAATTTATATCAAGTTGATAAAGGAGATTGGTAAAGGTTTGGAGTTTTTTCCAGTCATCCCTATCCATGATCTACAAAAAGGAAGGAGTGATCTTTATTTAGTGTATAACAAATGGCTAGTTTGTGAAAGGGAATAATAGTCACCTTGCAAGAATGAGGACATAACAATGATAAGAAACATGGTCCAAAATGTAGATAGTATGATAACATATTATGAAGAGTAGCATGCTCATTTGGACCAGCCTTTTGTGCCTTCTCTCCTCTAGGAGCCTCAAACTCAACCTTTAAGAGTCCCTGATTAGCACCCTAGTCAACCTTATCAAAGTCTATACTTGTCAAAAATCAAAGTGGAAATATTGGACCAAGGAAGAACAATCATGAAGATAAATGAGGGGGTTAATATTGGACAATAATTCATTATTCATGTCATGGATGGGATAAATGTATTCTTTCAAGAGTTTTATAATGTATGGGCATCCATTAGAGAAACTAACTACCCACATATGGAGAAACAAGAGATGAAAGGGTAGGTATTGACCATTGAAGAAGTGTTTGAGAAATAGGAGAAAGAACATGTCAAGAATAAACCAATTGGTTTTCCATTTCCTACCCCTATGCCCATTCTCACTTGAGAACATGAAGATATTCCATATCTTAGATCCTCTCTTATGACCCTAACTATTCCATACCCTCTCTTGTGAAACCACTCTCTACCACACCCATTTAGGAAAAGGAGAATGTGACCAAGTCTTACACATTCCCCTCATGGAAATGAATCAAAGAGGGCATAAAGAAGGAAAGGGAGGTGCTAGTTAAGGTAGTCTAAGAACTAGTCCTAATAGAGGAAGGGTTAAATATGAAATAAATGAATCAAACAACCATAACTCAACTCAATGAGCTTGGTGTACAAGAGATCTAAGAATCTCTCTCCTCAATTTAAGATCCACTTAAAATAGCATTCAACGTACCTATGTAAAAGGATACCCTCCTAAGTTGAAATCAAGGTGGACTTTTTCACCCTCCCACCATCTCCCTTATAAAAGAGGAGCCTGTTCTATAAAAGATAGAGGAGGAGTTTACAATTGTAGGTGAAATTGAAGAGGAAAATGCAAGTGTCTATGATGAAGAGATCATGATGGGTAGTTTACTTCATCTAAAAAGGTAAAAGTTAGGTTTGGACCAAACCTCTTGGCATGGTTTTGACACAAATGAATCAAATATTGATGAGGTCAACCCTCAAAATGAAAATAGAGAAGATTTTGAATGGACTACTGAAGGTCCATTCTAAATAGATCAAGAAGAGGATTATGACCAAGTGTCTATAGTGGGTACACTTCAAGATGAGATGCAAAATGAAGATAACCCTGATATGTTGAAGCTAGAGGAAAGAAAATCAGATCTTGAGTAAAATAGGTGTTATAATTTAAACCTTGGATGGTCCAATCAACCCTCATTTGTAGTTAAATAACAAGATGAAATATTGATTGAGGTTGATGAAAGAGAGATCCCAAGTGCTCAAGTGATTCAATTTGGTGAACATACCAGTAAATACCCTAAAGAGCTAGGGCATTAGTTCAATGCCATTACCAAAGAATTTGAAGAGGCTAAGAGACATGTCCTTCCAGAAAGCTATGAACATGCTCCTCTAAGCATGATTAGTCATAATGTTCATAAGGACAAGGTAGAAGAACATGGTATTTTTGAACCACTAATCAAACCAAATATAGTTTTTCCTAAGAGTCCAAATAAAGTCTTCATGCAAGACTTTCTCAAGAGTGATAAGCAATAAAAATCAAGTTATCCCATAGTCCAACATGAACCAAGTTTGGAAGACTTGGAATACTATGTCTAAATTAGAGACATGTTCATTCCATTCCATCCATCGGGGAGCACATCAATAGGATTGGCCATCAAGCTACTTGGTCCACCAATTCTGATACCTCCAAAGCAAGGTATTTTTTAGCTTGATTTGTTACAAGTGAATGATACTCATAATTTTTCATTTGACCTAGGAGGGAGGTGATTATAAATTTTTGTAAAATATTGTATATATTAAATTAGGTTCATGCTTTCCTCTAAGTGCAATTTTTAGCACATTTGTTTGTTATTCCTATTCTTTTCTAGGTTAATTTCCTTTCAATTAGTGCCTTGGGCACTCTGTCTTGTTTTGTTCTTTTCTTGGTACTTTGTATTTGTTTAAAAAAAGTTAGAGCAATATTGGTAACCAACATTAGATCTAGGTCAAATGTGTTGGACATAAATAGAGACTCCATGCCCAATGGACTAAACTAGGTAGATGGTTTGGGTTATTTTACATAGACATGCATGCAAACCTTGTGAGATTCCAAATATTTTGGATATTTTTGGCCCACATACTAAGCTTTGAAAATCTAAGTAGATTTAATGTGGAATGTGTTGATGGTTAAAATTGTGCTTGATTCTAATCAATCAACAATGGGAAGTTTCAAGTTGTGGGACATTGTGGCTTGAAACAACCTCCAGATTTTAGAGAAGCTAGTCTCTTCTTTTGTATCAAGTGTTGGGGGAAAAGGGATAGGAAAATAAATAGAAATGCAAATGCAAGAATTGAAACCTAACTATGGTGATGCGCCTGAGTGTAATCCTGATCCTAACTTGAGAATAGTGAGACTATATATAGGATTCAATTGCATTTAAGAGTAGACAAGTGCGTGATCAATGTAAAAGATTAAAATAATAAAAATAGAGGCTCACAATAGGGAATTATTTTTTTGAGATACAAAAATTGTCAACAAAGGCATAGGGTTTAATCTTCTTATAAGAATCTTCCAATCACATAAGAGGCACAGAAACACGTATAGTTATGTAGAACTTTCGATTCAAGAAAATGAGACAAAAACAAATGACATTCCTAATCACAACTCTAGAAAATCTATGGTATAGACTAATTTTGTAAATGAAATAGATAATATCAACAAAGGCATAGAGTTAAATCTCCTTAATTCATTTAGTCACATAAAAGGCACCGAAACATGCACAGTCACATCAACTTTACAACTCAAGAAAATGAGACAAAAGCAAATGATATTTCTTAGTCAAAAAACTCTAGAAATTCTAAAACTATAGAAAGTCCCCCCTCTTTTTTCTATCTTCCCTCTTCTTTTATAGCCTCAGATGTCTCTTTCCATCATCCCCCTTCCTACACAATTTTACTCCACCCTTAACTCATAGGGGACAAATAAATGGCACTTTCAATGCCTTGGATATATCCTGATCTTATCAGGAACTGCCCTGACTGTGGCATGGTGATTCATGTCTAGTACCTCCTTCTGTGCCTAAATTTCTCATTCCATCATCTAATTACCCACTTAACTATCCATTCTACCTCTGCTTACAAGGGACAAATAGATGGCCCTTTTAATGTTTGCAGGCCCCCAAAAATCTACCCAAGAAACTATTCCATCTACCAAAAATAACTCCCATCGAGTTTCCCTCCATCTCGCTTTGTGGCAACAGATACACGAAACACTTTGTTATGTTGAAATAGAAGAGGACACTTAGTCAATTTCTTTAAATTCTTCTTATTACTTAGAAGGCACTGAAGAATGACACTTGGTGCTTTCCGCTCGATTTATCAAAGACACGTGACATTTTTTGCTTCTCTTTAGCTATGCTGTAGAATTATTCAAGGCACATATTAGGCTCTTATAGATGGTGACACTTGGTAGCTTCCGTAGACCTCTGAAATAACACTTAGGACCCATCATAATTTTATTTGACAATGAAGCTTGAAGATGATCTCTCAGAAGTTGACACGTGGCAGCCTCCACTATTCTTGGGAAGATACATGGCATCTTCTGCTTCTCCTACTAGGGGTATGTGGCATCTTCCACTTCTTTCATGAATGGAGTAGAAAGGGGCTCAGAAAGTGACACTTGGTGACCTTTTCTACTTTTCGGCACTTAAACAAAATGAAACGATGCCTTTCTGCCTTCTAGAAAGGTACTTGACCCCTTTGGTTTTTTGGACACTCCCTTGAACTACCTAATAAACCAAAATGGTTCAATGGTTTAACAATGCACACCATTTACACATTAATCAAGGTATTGAACCAAAAATGTTGAACCAAGGCATTGAACCCTGGTGTTGAACCAATTATCTTTTAGATGCCGACACGTGGTGACTTCCACTTTCTTCTAAAAAAGTAGTTCAGAGCCTTCCACGACTGCCACTTGGCACTTTCCACTGCACTTCAATTCTTGGACAAAAAAGAAACCTACTCTTTACCCCAAAACTCTGCTACCATGACCAAGGTATGTAGGAACAAACTACAGTGCATGACTAAAAATTTGAATGCAACATAGAGTAAGAATTTTCTCTATAGTTACTGGTGACCCCCAGGACTTTTGAGCCTACTCAAAAAGAAAACTCCACCTTCTACTAGATCAAAATTGTGAAAATTATAGCTTCAAAAGAGCCGTTGACATGTGTTCAAAACACTTATTTAAAAGAAAAGCAGGAAAACAATGAAAAAACAATGCAAGAAAGGGAAACTATTTAACTATAATACATTAGAGACCCAAGTCAATTGAAATGCTTCAAATAGATTCTGTTTACAGGAATCTCTTCAGGTTCTCTTTCCATCGACTCTAGCTTGAATGAATTCTTCTACTTGCACACGTGAATTTTATACGGGCCAGTCCATAACACTTCAAATTTGGTATGCTGACCCAGCTTGGAAGCCCTTGCATCCCATTTCAAAATAATTGAGCGTACTTCAAAATTAAGATTTGAAGTTCTTTTATCAAAATAGTCCTTAACCATTCCCTGATTCTTAATCAATGAATCATGGGCTATATCCCTCTTTTCCTGAACTTCCAAAATTTTTGTGAGTCTGACCTGCATGGGGCCATTTTCTTCAATTTCAATTTGTTTGATCAGTTGGAGAGCAGGGATTTCCAAGCTTAGGGGAATCACAACAGACTTTCCATATACCAATTTATATGAAGACATTTTGATCACCTACTTAGGCATGATTCTATTAGCCCATAGTGCTAGATTAAGCACTTTATGCCACTCTTTGTGATGATCAACCCCTACTCTTTTGATGAGTCTTATCAGGTTCTTGTTGGTTGATTCTGCCAAACCATTACCTTGAGGGTAATAGTTAGATGAAGTTTTCAGATATATTCCATGTTTTAAGGCAAAGTCAGATACTTTAGACCCCAAAAATGCTTTAGCATTATCTGAAATGATGGTGTGAGGAGCCCCAAAACAAGTAGTGATACCCCCTAGAAAATCTAGGATCACATTCTCTGTTGCTTCCTTAAGTGGGACTGCCTCAGTCTATCTAGTGAAATAGTCTATGGCAGTTAATATCCATTTGTGACCCATACTGGACAATGGATTTATCATTCCAATGAAGTCAAGACCCCGTTGAGCAAAAGGTTCATCCACAATTATAGGACTAAGGGGCATGGTTGCATTCCTCCTCATCCCCATATAATACTAGCAGGATTGACATTTTCTAACCAGCTGATAACAATCTACAAATAAAGTAAGCCAGAAATATCATGCCTCACTTATCTTTATGGCTGTGGTGTTTGCAGAAAAATGCCCCCCTGATATTCCATGATGCATTTCGTGTAGTATTCTCTTAGCTTCAACTTGTTCTACACATCTTAACAATTTTCCATCAAAATTTCTTCTGAAAAGGACTTGTTCAATTATATCAAAATGAACTCCCTATATCCTATAATATCTCCTCTTATTTTGAGGGAGTTCTCTCAGATTAATCTCATTTTTCATAAATTGAATCCTGCTTGTGACCTAGGATTCTTGATCAACCTCTTGTATTTTTAGCACCGTCTCCATCTCTCCTTCTGAAACTACTTCCTCAGGTAACATCTTTTCAAGCTCTTAGGTTATATATTGGCACAAACCCCTACCTCTAACTAGCTTGGTGGGTCTAACCTCTACATCATATTCAAGGATATTAGTGATCCAATTGGCTCTTTTCTCAGTAATTTCCCCCTCCATGATGTATTTCTTGACACTTGGGTGAGCTACAAGTATCAGAATTTTGTTCCCTGATATTAGATGCCTAAATTTCTTGAGGGCTTTTACCATGGCATAGGCTTGTCTTTCCACAAAATTGTACTTGGTCTCATAATCCTTGAGAGTTCTTGAGAAAAAGGCTATTGGGTGTTCCCCCTCCAGCCTATCAGTTTTTTGAGTCAAGACAACAACAATACTTGACTTTCTTCCATAGACATACATTACGAAGGGCTTGGAAAAATCTGGGTTTTTAAGCACTGGGGCTGCTTAGATAGCCTTCTTGACCTCTTCAAAGGCTTGCCTTCCTTTTGTAGTCCATTTGAAGACTAGGTCTTTCTTTAGCAAGAGTCATTGGTCTTACCAAGCCTAAAAAATTAGATATGAATTTACTAACAAAATTGATCTTCCCTAAAAAGGATTGAACTGACTTTTTATTTACTAGAAGAGCTAGGTTCATTATAGCTATGATTCTCTCGAGATCTATAGAAACTCCTTCTTTAGATACTACATGTCCCAACAATTTGACTTGAGGTACAGAAAATATGCATTTCTTGGGATTTAATGATATCTCAAAATCTTGACATTTCTTGAAGACAGATTCTAAATGGTCGAAATGATCATCAGCATTTTTTGAAAAAATAGTGAGGTCATCCAGATAGACCATGATGATCCTATTTATAAGCTCACCAAAGGCTACATCCATAGCTCTTTAAAAGGTGGCTCCTAAATTTGATAAGCCAAATGGCATCTTAACGTATGTAAATGTTCCCCATTTGGTAGTAAAAGTAGTTTTGTACTGATCTTCATCAGCCAATCAAATCTTATTGTATCTAGAGAAACCATCTAGTAAAGAAAACCTCTCTGATCCAACCACAGTTTGTAGAATTTGTTCCATGGAGGGCAAGGGATAGTGGTCTTTTAGAGATGCTCTATTTAGATCTCTGAAATCTACACATAGTCTTACATCCCCATTCTTTTTCCTAACTGGTACTAGATTTGATACCCAGGTTGAGTGCTTGATTGGAAATATTATTTTAGAATCTAAAAGTTTTTGCAACTCATCTACCATGAGAGGCTCAATCCTTGGATTTATTGGCCTCTATTTTTGTCTGATGGGTTTAGACCCTTCAGTCAATTCTATCATGTGCTGGATAATGTCTTTATTGTATCCATGAAGGTCTTCATAGCTCCAATCTATGACTCTGTCATATCTCTGGCACAATTTGATTAGTCTTTCCTTCTCTTCTTGAGTTGAAAAATTCTCAACTTTTAGCCTTTTCCCATCACTCACCTCTACTTTAGAATAGTCTGCTTTATCTACCTAGAACCTTTTCTTTTCCAGACTTACATCCTCTGGGTCAAACAAGTTTTCTAAGGTGATCAATCCCTTAGGGAGCTTATTAGTCCTCAATTGTTTAATCTGATCACCATATGCCTCTTCAATTTTAGTTTGCAACTAATTAGCAAACTCATCTAATTATTATAAAAAAAAGAGACAACCTGAGCATCATTTTCAAATACTTGCCAATTCTCATCATTGTCTGGAATGGTCGGCCTCACTATACCTTTTACTGACTCATTGTTAACCAATAGGCTAGTTGTTGGGTTAAACTATGAGCTAATCTGGGCCATCCTATCAGCCTCAGAGTTTTGACTTCTAGGGATTATCTCAATATTGAAAGCTTTAAAATCTTCTATTAGATCCCAAATCCTATGCTTGTAGGATCTCATTCTCACATTTTTGGCTGTTGCCTTTTCTCTAATTTGCTTTACTACTAATTCTAAATCTCCTTTTACTTTTAGGTTCTTTATTCCCTTTTTCTTAGCTAACAGGAGCCCATGTACTAGAGATTCATACTCAGCATCATTATTAGTGCAAACAAACTGGAACCAGATAGCCCTTAAAATTTTATCACCATTTGGAGCAGTAAGAGAAATTCCTGCCCCAGTGCCATGTTTACTTCTAGCCCCATCAAAATTCAAAGTCTAGATCTCTTGAGCAGTAAATGCCTCTTCCATTATAACATTTGGGATTGCCTAGTCTTCATAAAAAATGATGTATGTGCCCAAACTAGTAGAGTCATAGTTCCCATATGGGTCACTATGCATCATAGCCAACAATTGTCTATTTTCTTCTTCTTGATCATGCTTAGTCTAGTTGCATAGCTCTTCAACAAAAATCCTCTCTTCTTTTTTTAACATAGCATGATCTACTTCTAATCTTGTTGTTGGTTCATTGGTGATATGACCCTTTGATAGTGGTTCAGATAATTTTTTATCTTCGAACCATATCTGGTTCTCAAGATGAGGTGAGACCAGTCAAGAGACATATAACCTCCTATTTTTTCTATAAAGTCTCTAGATAAACATAAACCAAAAATAATAGGTATATCCATGACAACTATATCTTGGTTGACAATTATATTGGGACATTTGTATAACTACAATGGGAGTTGTTTAATTCTCCCTATGGTTTGTACTATTTTTCCATCTAGCTGCATAACTCCTCTTGAAAAGGGTTCATATTTTATTTTCAAAGCATCAGCTATTTGCTTGGGCATCACAGTTGTAATAGCTCCTGAATCTATCAATGCATTATGCAAGAGTTTCTTTCCAACTATTAGAGTCAAATAGAAAGGCTTTGGATTAGATTTACTTACTTGTGCTACATCATTCACCAAGGCTGTTGTCTGATGAGGAACTGTATCTTTGAGCTTTTCTTTTCCAACAGGTCCTTCTTTGGTAATATCACCTTTAGGCACTGCTTACCCTTGCAGAGCTTATTGTAGTAGTGTCTTCTGTTCAAGAATAACCAAAATATCCCATATTGACACTTGTGTTGGAGTCTTCTTTAATTGATCCACTACATTGATCGGTCCCAAAGACTAAGTTTTTTGGACATAAGGATATCTCATTTTTTCCTGAATTTGGGCAGGAGTCCCTTGATCTTGCACTAGTTGAGGCACTTCTTGTCTGAAAGTAGCATTTCTTTGCCCTTGAGATGAAAGATTATTCTTGACTTGACCACTTATAGTCTCAAGCTATTTCACCATTCTCCTCTTTGATCTGATGTAGTAATTAGATTGCACCACTGGCCGTTGGGAGGTAGATGCTTCGTTTAAGAAAATTGCTTCTTCATCTTCAACCCATGAGAAAAAGCATGTTCTAGGGCTATTTCTTCCTCTTATTGCAAGGAAATTTTTTGCAATTGAGCCACTAGAACTAAATTCTACATATCAGGAGACTGGTAGGCTTGATTGTCACTAGTACTAGCAAAATGACCATCCATTCTTCTTTGCTCAGTCACCCTTTGTTGTAGATTACCCCTAGGACAATCTCTAGGTGTATGAGAATTATTGCAAGGGAAACACCAGGCATTAGTATCATCCACATAATTATTCTAACCTAGAACCATCTCCCTATTTGGGTTGGGAGGAATGGTCTATGAGGGTGTGGGAACTGCAACTAATTGATTCACTGGCTGATGGTTAGTTTGTTTTGAAATACCTTGATATTGGTTTGATTGGGACAAAAACCTGTTTCCTTGATAGCTTTGATAAGGAGGCTTAGGGAAAGTATTCTGCTGCCTCTTTATATTAATTAGCTCATTAGAGAATGTCCTTAGGATATTCTTGATATCATCTATCTTAGATGACTGAGTAGGGACAGATTCTTTCATGGATGATTAAGGGTAAGTGTACATAGACACTAGTGGGCTTACAACTTTAGGAACTTCTTGGGGTAAGGGCAAAAAATTTTTTGGGAACATAGGTATGGGAGGCCTTAGAGGTAACTTTCCAATATCTATTAAATGATTCTTAGCTCTAATCACATATTCATAGGCCCCTGGCAAAGTGTGTCCTCCTAGTGACTGAATCATAATAGATATATTTGAATTCAAAGCCTTGAGATAAAACTCTATGGCCATACCAGGTGGTGGCTTAGCTATAGCAAGGATTCTATTCCAAGTTTTTTGGAATCTGGTGTTGAATTTAGTCATGTCCTCTTGAGGTCCCCTTTGAATGGTGATTAACTACTGTAAAAAAGAAGACTTATCACCATTCTCTGCAAATCTTTCAAAAAATAGATCTCCAAGCTGGTCCCATGTAGATATGGTATTTGGGGTGAAAGACCAATACCATACTAAAGCCTTCCCTTTAAATGAAGCTGCTAATAACCTTATGGCCACATTTTTCTATGTGACAACATGTATGGCATAGACATCTGATACATCTTGAAGATGTTCTGCAGGTGTTTTCGAGTCTTGCCCACTGAATTTGGGCAGAGCTTTTAGAGTATTTACTGGGATAGGATCCCAAATAGCTGGTGGTGTTGGGAGGATTAAGGGACTACTAGTGTTCCATCTTGTATAATTTCTTGGGGGTATAGGGGCTCCCATATTTATTATTGGTACAAACTGGTTAGCTCTCCTCCTTGGACTTATTACCAGAAGTGGTAAAAGAATACCTATATTTGTAGTAGATTGTGATTTGGTGATTGGTCTATAGCTCTGAGTCATCGTAGCTCTCTGGTTCATACGATCTTGAAAGAAAATTCAAGATTGGTCCCACTGGGCATGCTTAAAAACTATTGATGGTTAAAATTGCTCTTGATTCTAATCAATCAACAATGGGAAGTTTCAAGCTGTGGGACATTACGACTTGAAACAACCTCCAGATTTTAGAGAAGCTAGTTTCTTCTTTTGTATCAAGTGTTGGGGGAAAAGGGATAGGAAATTAAACAAAAACACAAATGCAAGAATTGAAACCTAACTATGGTGACGTGCCTAAGTGTAATCATGATCCTAACTTGAGCGTGTGAGGCTATATATAGGATTTAATTACATTTAAGAGTAGACAAGTGCATGATCAATGTAAAAGATTGAAATAATAGAAATAGAGACTCACAATAGGGAATTCTTTTGTTGAGATACAAAAAATGTCAACAAAGGCATAGGGTTCAATCTTCTTATAAGAATCTTCCAATCACATAAGAGGTTTAGAAACATGTACAGTTATGTAGAACTTCCGATTCAAGAAAATGAGACAAAAGCAAATGACATTCCTAATCATAACTCTAGAAAATCTACGGTACAGACTACTTTTGTAAATGATTGATAATATCAACAAAGGCATAGAGTTCAATCTCTTTAATTCATTCAGCCACATAAAAGGCACAAAAACATGCACAGTCACATCAAGTTTACAACTCAAGAAAATGAGACAAAAGCAAATGATATTTATTAGTCAAAAAACTTTAGAAAGTCTAAAAGTATAGAAAGTCCCCCCCTTTTTTTCCTATCTTCCCTCTTATTTTATAGCCTCAGATGTCTCTTTCCATCATCCCCCTTCCTACATAATTCTACTCCGCCCTTAACTCACAGGGGTTAAACAAACGGTGCTTTCAATGCCTTGGATGTACTTATCAAGAACTGCCTTGATTGTGGCATGGTGATTCATGTCTAGTACCTCCTTCCATGCCTAAATTTCTCATTCCATCATCTTCTTAGCCACCTAATTTTCCATTCTACCTCCACTTATAGGGGATAAATAGATGGCCCTTTTAATGTTTATAGGCCCCCAAAAATCTACATGGAAAACTATTCCATCTACCAGAAATAACTCCCATCGAGTTTCCCTCTATCTCACTTTGTGACAATAGATACATGGAACACTCTATTCTATTGAAATGGAAGAGGACACTTACTCAATTTCCTAAAATTCTTCTTATTACTTAAAAGGCACTAGAGAATGACACTTGGTGATTTCTGCCCAATTTATCAAAGACACACGGTATTTTCTACTTCTCTTTAGCTATGTTGTAGAATTATTCAGGGCACATATTAGGCTCCTACAGATGGTGACACTTGGAAGATTTTGCAACCCTTTGAAATAACACCTGAGACCCACCACAATTTTATTTGACAATGAAGCTTGAAGATGATCTCTTAGAAGTTGACATGTGGTGGCCTCTATTGTTCTTGGGAAGATACGTGGCATCTTCCGCTTCTCCTACTAGGGATATGTGGCATCTTCCACTTCTTTTAGGAATGGAGTAAAAAGGGGCTTAGAAAGTGACACTTGGTGACCTCCACTACTTTTCAACACTTAAATAAAATGAAACGATGCCTTTCTGCCTTTTGAAAAGGTATTTGACCCCTTTGTTTTTTGGGACACTCCCTTGAACTGCCTGATGAACCAAAATGATTCAATGGTTCGATGGTTCAACACTGCATGCCATTTACATGTTAACTAAGGTATTGAACCAAAAATTGTGGACCAAGGCATTGAACCCTAGCATTGAACCAACTGTCTTTCAGATTTCAACACGTGGTGACTTTCACTTTCTTCTAAAAAAGTAGTTCAGAGCCTTCTACGACTGCCACTTGGTGCTTTCCGCTACACTTTGATTCTTGGATGGAAAAGAAACCTGATCTCTGCCCCAAAACTCTGCCACCATGACCAAGGTATGCAAGAATAAACTGTAGTGCATGACTAAAAATTTGAATGCAACGTAGAGTAAGAATTTTCTCTATAGAATGAGTGGACCAAATATTTGAAATAGGTCTAAGATTGTAAAATGGAGAGGATCTAAGCAAGTTGTCATATGTTCTAAGCATTCAAAGCATAGACCAGGTTGCATAAACCTTAAGAATGCATTATAACCTTGAAAAATTGATCAAAGGATAAATTATGTAGGTTTATGATTCAGACCATCACCAAGACATCATGTAAGAGCAAATAGATTGGTCTAATTAGGAAATTTATATCTTCACTTAGGAATCCCTTGAAAATTAAAGGATTGCAGCACCAAGAAGTTCAACATGCTAGGATCATCCTCTAAAATTTTCATGCCCACATGAGATTTTTGGCTTTAGTATATAAGCTTCTAAAGTTGGACTTGCAACATAAGACATTCACATAACATCAAGTTTAATCTTGAGAAAAATAAATCCTTTTGATCTTAAATTTGATGATCATGTGAACATCAATGAAGATCACATGAATTCCATTTGATGAGATCAAAGAAATCAAGTTTAATATCATAAAGTAGCCATTAGATTTCAAATAGTGGGACCCAATAGATCTAATGGTCTTAAATCGATCATAATTCTTAATCCAATGGTGTGAGATGAGTCAAATAGTCAAGGATCTTGATATATTGACACATAGTGTAAGCACATGAAGCTATAGACTAACAAAAAATGTTGAGAATCAATGCACATTTGACACATGGCATAATATTGGACAAATTTTACAAGTTAAGGGAAAGATTGATGGTTGGCACTTGATTATATATATCAAGATAGATGGTATGAGAAAAGGTCAATATGTCAATAAGATGAGTTAGTTCTTAGTAGCTAATTAGAAAAAAGTTGAGCCTAGGACTCTTAATGGAAGTTGAGAAGCCATTTTTGATAGAAGCAGATAAGTTTTATAGGATCATCTGATCATCATTAAATCTTGATCCAATGCCATTAAAGGGACACACTGATGCATTAAGACATAAAGAACATAATGGGACTACCATTAAGCTTAATATGGACCTTTGGTTTATAAATTTGTATCGATCAAGGTTATTTATACAACTATGCTTTACATTTTTAAGAAAGATCTATGTATATAATGAACTCTTGATCCCTATGGAAATAAAATGGGTTTATTTAGACCTATTATAATCCAAAAAAGGGGATATATAGTCTATAGGTCTATAGTAATATAAAGGCTATAGAAAAACCAATAATATTAGATTGGTTTTCCATTTGTAAAATGGACCCATGATCTAGATATAGAAATGGAATAGATATGTGTTTAATGCAAAGGGGTTTATTTGTTGACATGGATCCATCATTGATAATATAGGTACTAACCACCATTCATGACATGGAACTGTCAGTTTTAGGATTCAAGGATTTGATTCTCATGAACACATCAAGTGGACTTAGGGTCTCAAGGTGGTGAGAAGGTAGTTGGAAAAGTAGTTAAGAATATTTATTCCATTCAAGCAGACTTTGTCATCATGTAGAACCAACCCTTGTCTCTAGTTGGATCTCTCAACCAATGAGAGGAGCTTGAAGATTACGTGACAAAAGGAGGTCTATTTGTTGATCAAGGCTAGTTGGTTGGAGGAAAGCATGCATATAGAAAGTAAGCAATGAGCTTCCACCTCACTTCTTGGTCTTGATGACTTTTATCCACTCTCTAATACATTTTTCCCATCTCTTTCTCTCTCTTATAATATATATAGAGGCTTTTGAGACAAAAAATGGATTCTTTCTATATCTTATTGATTGAACTCTACTCCCTCTCTTGGGTATGACTAAACTCTACCAAGATGGAGATAATAACCTATTAAAATGAATACAAGATTATTATTCATATTTCATTATTTTGGTATAGTGTGTACATGTTAGATTTGCATATGTGGTAGAAGTCTCTCCCTTTTCAAGTCATGATCTCACCTAGTTACTAGTTCATCTTGTTATGCAGGTCATGTTTAGTGTTATACATATCTTGATTGAATCCTACATTTGGACACTATGACTGGTTAGTGTCTTGCATTATACCTCTCCATCATTTCCCTTAGTTTGTGATCATTTGGTGAACCTCTTCATGAAACACTAATGTATGACATATATTTAGAATCCTAGATCTAGTTTTTTACTTATTTCATTAGTGTTTTAGATCAATTAGAGTGGATCAACCATATTTATATTAGGTTTCCCTTTCATGTTCTCTCTATCTCACTCTCCATCTCTCTCCCCTTTTTCCCTGGTCATTAGTAGGTTTTAGTAGTGGGAATGAGATAAATAATTCATCAAAGGAGATAACCTTGTTAAAAATCCTAGAGGTCTGACCCCATTATAGGATACTCTTAACTTGGGGTCAATCTCATGTTAAGCTATATTTGGAAGTAGGACCTAAACACTTATGCTTCAAGCTAGGGTGTAATCTAGACCTCCAAAAATAAGACATCAGTTTTGTGTTTCCTCTCCAAAATGATATACCTCATTTTCCAATGCTAAATCTTATCCAACATTTTAGGGATCTAATATTTGAGATATACTCATTGGAATTCAAGTAAATTATAATTATAATATCTATTTTTTTGCTTTATTTGATTCATTATTTGCATAATTATATTTCTTGTAACCAATTTTAGATAGTGGGGTAACACTAAGATACTCTCCTTAGTGTTAGTTTGATCCATGAAATGAGAAAGTTATACAAAAAATTATGAATTTTGAAATTTGTATTGTTTAGAAAATAATTTCAAAGCATTTCTATTTAAAAGGCAATTGAAGGGTATATATAGAAAACTCATACACTTGCCTTCTTTTTTATATTGGCAACATAATAGGAATATATTGTTGGCTTATGTAATGGTGGATAAATATTCATTGGCATTAGTTTCACATATGTATCTTGTTATAAGACTAAATAAAATGGTTAAACTAACTATATATTATAATAACCTAGGTTAGTGATTTGACTTTTAAGGGGTTATGGAATATGAACCCTTAGTTGTTAAAGGATTTGAGTATAATAAATTAAGGGAGAGATATGTAATAAATGCATCCACTAATTTGTGCAATAATTAAACTAATATGATATTTATAAAAATAGAAATAAATGATAAAAGTAAGTACGTAGTGTCAATAACCTTGATTTTGCATTACTTTTTTGTGTTTTGCCTCTGATTTCCCTCTAGTGGATAAAGGACTAAAATTCATGTATATATATTGATATGGTGCTTGTTTGAAGTGTGAAATAGGTCTAGATTGACCCTAGTTGTCTTATAAATTAAAAATATATATGTTTGGGTTTGAAATTTTGGAAAAGACACTAGCATTATACCTTGGTCACTAGTGTGGGGTGCTAGTGTCCAAAGAATTCCACTAGTGTCTAGGTCACAAAACTTGAGGCACTAGGGGCCTAAATCCCTAGGGGAAGGTATGGGATTGAATTCAAGTTGTATATGAATGTGTGATTCCCACAAAAAATATAGATAAGGGTTGAAAGAGGCCTTAACATAGGCTTAGGGTTAATTTAGGGATGGGTGGTCTCAATTGACACTCATTTCAGTCAAATGCTATTTTATATGACTACATCCCCCCATTTATTATATAAATTCAATAAAGAAAAATGACTAAGAAAAATGAAAAATAAGTGTACCTAGACTTACTTGTGAGGCAAAACCCATGAATCTAGGTTTGAGTATGCAAAACAAGCTCCATTGTATATCCTATAAATGAAACATAGATGATTAAGCCATTACTTAAGAGATGTCAAAATCAAAGACAAAACTAAGTAAAGATACAAGAGAGAGGAAAATAACAATTACACCTCACTGAGTATGTGAACCAATGTAAAAACCTAGTGATATCCTTTGTGTGTGCATGTAGATAGTATTTAAATAGTGAATAGCTTATATTGAGATGATGGATTTCTCAATCCTCATGTGTGGGTAGCTCAAGAACTCATTCCAATTTTAACTCCATCATTTTTCACCCATATTTGGTACATCATACACTATGAATAACTTGGATTGGACTAATGGCTCATCCAACCCTCTTATTTAGGTGGATTCAGAACTTAAATAGGTTATTAATCCATGATTGTTTACCTATATGTAGTATATACATTTGTTAATGAAACTATATGATATAACTGAAACTATGTAGGATGGCTCTATGGGCAATCAAAAACTTTGAAATGTAAAACAACCAAGGGAGTCCCTCTTAAGCACTCAAGAATGTATCCCAATAACAATGCAAAAATTCCAACCACTATAGATAGAATAAAGCCTCAATTTGGAGTGAAACCTACTGTAAATGGTGTTTGAAGTATAAAATGTAGATAATGATATGGAGTTTGCCATTATACCTAAGATGAGCTAGTGAAAAACTGATCATGTGGAAATAAAGTGCCATACACATGCCCCTAATTTTGATATTTGAGCATATATATTTTTGACTACGTTATAGTAATCTACATCTATGTATATCTGAAACTGAAATGGGAGTGATCATGTCACACATGATGCCCATAATCTAAGCAAACCCAATATGATTTTATTCAAAGTTGAGCATAAATTGATCTAATATGATAACATGTGATTGAAACTATGCAAATATGAACTATAACTAATGTGTTATTTAGACAAAGCTAGTTTTTTCCTATTTTTGAGCTACTAGATAGTAGTGTGGTTCCTTAGACACTAGTGTACTATGCTAGTGTCCTCTATGTAGCACTAATGTCCTTTTGTGTTTTTTGTGCAAACTCAAATTGATCTATGTCTAGCTATTTTCTAGTATATTTTCCTAAATTTGAGCTCTATAATTTTGTGTCTACATGATGAAAAATTTATTCTAAGTGCACTGATATGGATAGATCTCTATTATAAATACATATGCCCCCTATTTTAAAGGGAGTTATTTTACATGTATAATAACTATCCTCAAAATAAAAATCCCTACATGATGCATGTTAGATGATATATGAATAATAAACCAATATAATATGCATACATGACATCATAATGTAATATAATTTAAACATAAACTGGTAATGTATGATCTATGTTAGATCTATAATTCACAAGGTTGTCAAGATAGATATACAAATATAAGCATGTGTATGAATATTAAATTTGAGGAATAGTATGTGTAGCTACCTATAGGGATGGGGCATGATGTCCATCAAGAAATCCAAGGAGGAAGGGGAAATGCATGAGGTCCTTCATGGCATTTCAAATTGATTGAATGTAATAAGAAAGAGACAAGTATCATGGCCATGATTCATACATTAAATCATACATACAACACACATGAGGCACACAGAGTAGGCCAAGTGTCCATAATAAAAGGGACATGGGCATATGTCACTAAATATAATAAATCAATACATATAAGGACATGTTTAAATGTCCACATATGCAAACAATAATCAAGGTTGGTTTATATCCACAAAGAAGGACATCTTCAAATTACTACATACACAATCAATAAGGCACACACAAGGACATGGACACATATCTAAAGAATATGTAAAAGGAAAAGAAGTGGCATAGATCTATAGAATAATGACATATTCAAATTCCTTCAAATAGATGTAAACACAAAGAGACTTGATCAAGTATAGAATAGGAAATATATAAATGAAAGTATAAATGAATATTTGGTACAAATCTATATAAGAACAAAGATGTACATAAACTAAGTCTATAGTAGTAGTAGTCGGTAAAAAATTGAGTAGTATAAAATGATATAACTTGGTAAAGTGAAATATGTGTATAAGATGCATCCAATGGGTGAATGTATAAATGCTAAATTAGTGTATCTATGTATATGCCCCTAGTGGGTAGATAGTAGCAACTCTAGATCTATGTGATGGACCTGAGTTCTATAAGAATCTACAAACAGTCAAAGATAACAAGTGAAACATGTATGGATGAAAAAAACCAACTATAATGAGATAGCTATAATATGTAGTACCTAGATAATATATAAAGAATGTAAACATGGATATGTAAACAATATAAATTTTGTATTTTTTGAGAAACAGTTGAATGTTTTTGTATTTTGAACATATTATATTGTTTTTGTGTTTTATGAATTTTAACTATGTACAAAAAATCATGAAAATAAAACTATATACAAGTGTAATGTGAGTTGTTTATGTATAGAATATGCATATATGCATGATGATCAATGGGTTATTGAGAACCTTATCATTGATTTAAGGTAGATGTTATACCTTTGGGCTACGCTTTTAATTATTATGTAGGGGCCAAGCCAATTTGGTTTGTACTTGTCTTTTGTCTCTTCTTTAGCATTGACGTTTTTGAGATTATTTTTGAGGGTGAGATCATTAAATTCAAATTTTATACTATAAAAATGGCTATTGTAGGCCTATTTGATTCATTTTTTGTATGCTCTGAGATGTTTTGTGGCTTAGATATGTGTGTGATCTAACTTTTATAATTCACAGAGACATATTTCTCTGTATTGATCATTTTTAATAAGCTCTTTGAGTGACACCCATAAGGATGGGATTTATAATTCCATTGGAATAACTAATTATGTGCCATATACTAGTGAATAAGGATTAGCTTCTATTGGTGTGTGAATAATGGTGTGGTAGGCCCATAGTGCATAGATAAGCTAACTTGGTAACCATTTTACTGAAGATACTATTTATTATATTGTTTGTATCTTCTACTTAGTCATTACCATGTGGGTAGTATGGAGTAGATAATGTGTGCTATATTTTATATTTAACACAAAACCTCTTCATTTTTTTGTTCTTGAAATAAGTTACATTATCTTTAATGATGGGAGATGGGAGGCTGAAATGGGAAATAATGTTGGTCATGATAAAATGACATATATATTATCCTATTATGGATTGTAATGGGATGTCCTACACCCACTTTTTAAAGTATTATATAGTTGTAATAATGAATTTATGACCTCCTAAGATTCTAGATTTATCTTAACAATTATATCAAATCCCCATAACATGAATGACCATGGGGATGCAATGGGTTATAACTGCTATGAAGGGACGTGGTGTAGGTTTCCATGTCATTGACATATGTTGCATATATTAGCATATTATTGACATTCTTATTTCATGTTTGGTCAATAATATCCCTATTAAAGTAATTTATGTGACATTGATTTACCATTGAAATGACCACCACATTCACTATCATGTGTTTGGTAAATGGCCAACTTAGCCTTCTCAACTATCATACATCAGTGTAAGTGTCCCTCAAAATATAATTTGAATAAGTCCCCATTGATGATGATGTAGTAGAGGGAATTTATTTTTAATTTATGCTTATCATTCTTGGTGAAAGTATTTGGTGTAACAAATTTGTGTAAAAAATTGTATATATCTAAAAACCATTAAGATGTTGATGTACTACACATGGTGATTAAAATTGTTATATATATGAGGTTATCATGGGATATTGATGGTGACTATAATATTTTGATAGTGAAGATGGCCCAGTCATCATTGATGTCAATGGGGATCAATGATGCTGTGTGAATCCCCATAAACCTAATTGATTTTATTTGGAGAGCCTAAGTTTCTTGAAGGCCAAGTATAAGGGACTCAGATTATATGATATTATTTGTACATGTAAAATTGAGTTGATAAGTAAAGATTACTGTGTTCCCAAGTGGGTTGATGAAAATAATTCTTAACATAACACTAGATGCACATCTAGAACCATCAAAGAACATTTTACATATGTCAAAAGTGGTATTGTAAGCTGTGAAGTCATTATGAAAATCATCGTTGATAGGATTTATGTCTAGTAGTGGTTCTGCTAGTACTTGATCTATGATTATTTGGCCCTTTATTAATTTTTTTAACATAAGATTTAGGTTAGATTATGTGATTAACATGACCCATTTTATAATTATTGAGAGATGACAGTTTGACATAAGAAACTTTAAAGGACCTGATTTTATAATAACTTGTGTCTCATTATTGATCATATAGTTCCAAATCTATTAAGTAGTGAATACAAGTGCCAAACATAGTTTTGCTATTGCCAAATTATTTTTTTTGTACTCAATAAGTGTATGAATAATGTAGTAAATAGATCATTCCTTATATTGATCATTGTGTTGTTCCAAGTGTACATTGAGTGCATGATCTGTCATTAAGAGGTAGAGGAAAAGTGGCCTATTAGGTGTTGGTGGTACCCATACAGGTTGGTTCAACAAGTATTTTTTAAGTATGTCAAAGATTTCTTGACATGTGATATCCTATTTGAATTTTATATATTTATTATGTAATCTAGTGAATGATTGAGTTTTATCTTCTAGTTGTACCACAAAATGACATATTGCTTGTATCTTTCCCAATAGGGATTGAAGTTGATTTAGGTTTATAGGAGGAGACATGTCTATTATAGACTTGAATTTATTTGGATCAATGTTGATGTCACATTGGGATATTATGAATCCTAAAAGTTTATCATATGAAACCCTAAAGACACATTTTTTGGGATTTAGTCATACACTATATTATCTTAATCTTTCAAAAATTTATCGTAAGTCCACTACATGGTGTTGTCTCTCTTTTAATTTTTAAATCAAGTCATCAACATAGTATTCAACTATATTATGAATGAGATCATGAAAAAAATGTTTCATAGGCTATATTTATCTTACATTATTTAATCCAAAAGGCATGACTATATAGAAGAAAGTACCCCATGGTGTGGTAAAAGAAGTTTTTTCCTGGTCTTCCTCAGGGATCTTGATTTGATTATAATAAAAAAACCACTCATGAAATAAAACATTTCTTAGCCTATTGTGGACTCTAATATCATATCGACATTGGGTAGAGGAAAATCATCCTGAAAAAATGCTTTTTTTAAGTATCTATAATCACAACATCATATTTGGTTGTTAGGCTTAACAACTGGGACAATGTTAGCAACCCATTATGGATGAGTAACTAGTCTAATAAAACCATCATCAAGGAGCTATTTTATCTCATATTTGACCAAAAAATCTACTTTGGGATGCATTTTTTGAATTTTTTGATTAACCATCTTTGCATCTAGATAGAGTGTAATCTTGTGTACTACAATTTAAGGGTCAATGCCAGGAATATCAAAATAAGCCCAGGCAAAAACTGTAGGGTATTCCATTAAAATATGTCAAATATACGTAGCTTATTCTTTGTGTAAGTTGGAACCCAATAATATGATGAAATGATCAGTGTCTTCCATAATTAAATTCAACTATATCTTCATTAAGTAATGTATATTGATCATTAGTGTAAGTTTTTATAAGGATGGTCCATCTCTGTTAGGTGAAATATCATCAAAAGTATCTGAGTGCTCACCAAAGTATGCCAAAAAATTTATGGAATGAGGAAAAATATTCTTTTGATAGAAAGAAGTGAGATCCTCATATTACCATAGGAATTCTAAGAGAGCATCATCATTAGTGAATTCATCAAAAGTACACAAATTTAGAGGAATGGTATCATCAATAAAATTAGGGTAAATAATTGAAAGTGTAGAAACATGATTTAATATACTATTTAACCATGGAATGGGTGGATAAAATAATATATGCTAAGAAACATGGTGAGAATACTTAGCATTAGATGTGTTATCCTTGTACCCAAGTCCTTCCCTACCTAGTTGATCATATGCCTCAATAGGATTAATAATTCCCTATTCATGTTTTTTGAGGTCTTGTCTTGTGTAACCCATTTTTTTGAAATATCTTAATGAAAATGGAGAATTAAATATATTTTCAAGTACCATGGAGGTGTTTGAGGGAGTTATACATGAAATATGTGTAGTAGACTAGAGAGGTGTTTTAATAAAATCCATGTGAGGAATATAATTGTATGAAGGCTCTATATGATAATAATATTTGAAACACACACACACACACACACACACACACACACACACACACACACACACACACACACACACACACACACACACACACACACACACACACACACACACACACACACACACACACACACACACACACAACCTTTGTAATTGAACTTTAAACATGCATGTAAAGTTGATAGAACTATGTGTATATCATGAATCCAACTCTTTTATCTAAAAACACCTTCCTTAAACCTTCAAACCAACACCTAACTCTAACCAACAACCATTTATCCCAATAAATATATCATAATTAAGATCATTAGGCATAACTTGACATGTTGTAGGTCCTAATTTATGGTTTAGTGTGATTTGACCCAAAAATTTTCTTGGAATATTATTAAATCCTCAAAGTTTCATATCAAAAGGATCCATGTCCTTAGCATGTATAGTAAGAATCCATAAAAAAGAGATATTACAAATGTTCAATCCTAATCCATTATCAACTAACACTTGTTTGACACCCACCTCATTAATATTTAATTAAATGTAGAGAGGCAGGTGTTGATCTTTGATGTGTTGAGGTGGGAGATATTATTTTTTGAATGAAATATGATCTTTAATCCATTTTATAGTATTGATTATAGAAATAACATAAGTTGGATCCATTGTGTGAAGTACCTTAGTATCATGGTGTGCTACATATAAAATATTTTTGTATGTTTTGGAATGTTGTAGGATCTCTAAAATGGAAACTATGGATGAAGAATCATTACTTTGGTAAAAAACATTTTATCATGAGTTTGGATAACTTTCAATGCTTTAAGACCACATGTGGACATCATAACATGGACCACATAGTCTATTATGATAATAGATATGGTAGTAGAGGTGGGATAGTAATTAGATATGTAGGGTTAAGAAATAAGAGGGATAAGTGAAACCACTAATTGTTTCTTATATCTAGTAAAAATAGATAAGGAATCAAATTGAACCAAAGATCTAAAACCATCTAAAGGAGACTTATTAATTGTAGTTAGTGTGTTTGTTATCTTATGTAATATATCCTCTATGTGTGTAAATATTTGATTCTTAATTGAATCCCACATAAGAGAGAGATAACATACTAGATAAAATATGAAATATGACATATATTTTAATTGATTTAAAACATCATGTACATATGTGTTTATGTCATATTTAAATTCATTCCAAATGAAAGGAAATAAGCAAGCAAGAGAAGCTATAAACTTTTGCATAAGAAAATGAATATCTTTATCTATCATTATTATCATGATTATATGAAATAAAAATAAAAATACATGGATTTGAAATTTAAATTTGGGTCTTAGAAGGCTATAAACATAAACCCTAGGGATAGGGTTTGTTTCACTATTTAAAGTAAGTTAGGTTCACCAAATGATTTAAATTTTAAGGGTTTATGGAATGTAAACCCTAAGTTGTTAAAGGGTATGAGTAAAATAAATTAGGGGAGATATGAAATAAATAAAACAATTAATTTTTGTAATAATTGACCTAATATAATATTTATAAAAATAGAAATAAATGACACAAGAAAATACTTAGCTAAAAATTGACTAAGATGAATGATCTAAAGGCTAAAAACTAGCAAAAAATTTAATCAAGATGTTTTGAATAGAACCCAGGTGTCATAAATCCTCTTGGATAGTAGTGTGGCACCTTGGATAGTAGTGCATCATGCTAGTTTCCTCCTATTTAGCACTAGTGTCCTTATGCAAGAACTTATGTGAGCTTATAGTAGTCGCTGTGTCTGAGTTTTATAGGCCTATTTTTATGTGGATAAAACTTGATTTATTGTTTATGACCTATTTTGGAATGATTTTTATACAAACCCTAGATCTCCATATTGTTAGGGTATTGGAAAGCACAAGTAGCAAAAGTGTGATGTTAGCTGGGTAGGCTTGTCATCCTCAACACCCCATTATGTTGAGAGTTGCCTATATACCAATACCTTGAGGAGGGATTAATCTTGATGTAGTTATCCTAGCTAAGTTCTTGGTGCAAGTGAAAGTGATTTCTATTATAAGTGCTAACTTGAGTGATTTGAATGAGGCTTGAGGCTAGAAATATTTTTATTTTGAGCTTAGTGTGGTTTTAGATGATTGTATGTAGAAGTAGGGAAAAATATGGATTAATAACCTTGATTTTTCACTACTTGTTTTGATTTGTTTATGTGTTTTGCATCTGACTTACCTCTAGTGGATCAAGGGATAAAATTCATGTATATATATTGATTTGGTGCTTGTGTGGAGTTTAAAATAGGTCTAGGATGACCTTAGGTGTCTTATGAATTTGGAGTTCAAAATTTGGTAAAGGACACTAATATTGTAACTTGGTCACTAACACGAGGTGATAATCTCTAAATAACCATGCTAGCATCCAAGTGCTAAAACCTAAGGCACTAGGGGCCTAGATACCTAGGGGAAGGTCTATGAGTGAATTTGGTATGTATAAGGATGTGTAGTTCCCACATAAAAAATAGATAAGGGTCAAAAGAGGCCTTGAGATAGGTCTAGGGCTAAGCTATGAATGGGTTGTCTCAAGTGACACTCATTGCACTCAAGTGACATTTTATATGACTACAATTATCTTTATGAAGGTACATATGAAATATTTCACTAATTCCCTTAAGTGAAACTTAGGGAGGTCTATAGAAAAAAATAGAAGGCTTAGAATCCTATGAAAATGGTCCCAAAAAATAGGATTTATTAGGTACCCATATACAATAAAATACCCAAAAAGAGATGAATAAGCACTAAAGACACCCTAAAAGCACAAATTCCTTTACCCCTACCAAAAAACTACATTGAACTAAATTTGATTGAGTGCTATGTTTAGTAACGATGTTACCCACTTGTAAATTTTTATAAAATAATAAAATATTACTAGATTACTCATGAATCAACTACTAAATATATGCATGTGGACCTCTATATGTAATTTTCACTTATGTTCCACATGATATGTGAATATGTGGATAACAATCCAATTTTTGCACCAAATAATATTAGGTTGATGCTACTTAATGTTGAACTCTGACAATATATAATGATGACATCATAAACTCAATAGAAACATTAAAAACTTCTCTACGTTTTGACTTAGTGCATGAAATAAATATGTAATGTTTTTTCTTACTTGAAAAAATAATAGGACTTGAGCCTAGATGGAAAACATCTACAAAAGTTGACTTGTGATCATCAATATATCATGCCCCATAATAAATGATGTATCCTTTAAAATATGTAGAAGAACCTACTAAATAGTGAATTCCATGCATATGAGTGCCTCTAATATAACAAAGAATATGCTTAGAAAACTTACAATTGAGTTCATGAAGGTCCTACATAAAAAAAACCATGCAAACAACAAATAAAGAATCAAGGTGGTTGTGAGTCAATTAAATAAGGATGTCAACAAGATGCTAATATAAATTAGCATCAACCAAGGTTAAAATGCACCTCAGTGTGAGCTTGAATAAAATTTAAAATGACATCAAATCAATTTTATAGTCATACATGTGAAATATCTCTAAGATATCAAGTGCATAGTTTTGTTGAGATATAAAAATTATATAGTCATTAAGAGTGATATCTAACCCACCTAAAAGTGCAAATTGCCTAAATATGACTTGTTAAACTAGTGATAAAGGGTAAAATTCACATCCTATAAAAGTGAAGTTGAGCTTCTTATGAGGATGAGATCATCTACTTAAATAAATAAAAAATATAAGATCACCATAAAGTCATTAAATATAGACATGGGGTCGAATGTTTAAACACTTCATTTTAATGACTTCTATGTCTAAACTATAATCAAGAGTTACTTTTTGTAATTGCATGAAAAGTTAATCAGCAATAGTCATTTTGCCCAATTTACATGTACAATTTGTTTTTTAATTTTAAATCATAGTGACACATCCCTTATTTGAGAAATGGATCATATCATACCATTAATATTATCTAACACATCCTAAATCAAATCAACCCTTTGCAGTGTTATTATAGGACAATTAAATGACTATTTGATTGACAAAAGAGCATTGTAATTTCACCATTATTCTAATTTTCAATTAACCACCTTGATTAATTAACTTAATCATTATTATAATGAAAAATTCCATGAATTAGAAATATCTATTTTCAATAAATAAAAATGGCTTTATTACCTCACATATGTGATGTCATAGGGGAAAGCCAATGGAATGGAGTGGAGTGTGGGAAATTTGGGTTATGACATAGCCACTTACAAACTATATTACACATATTATAGGGCCTATTACACACTCCTCTTTTACATGGTCTATGACACACTCCAAAAGGGGTCATCATTGCACTTTCTTTTCAACATTCCTTCTACACTATAAAAAGGTCTTAAATGGAATATCTTACACACTTCATGTGTGCAATCATGATTTAGAGGACTCATATTTCACTATTGATCTTGATCTCAAATCAATGGTTTAAAATAAATCCAAAAGTATATAAATACAATGGCCTTTGGCTGTTATATACAAGCTTATTCATGCAAACTTACTCTAACAAATTATACAAGGAGCTTCAACATTCTCATGCCAAGCCAAGCCAAAACTCAAGTATAGACAAGGATAGATGTTGCCCATATGTAGGATTACGCATTGTTAAATACTTATAGCCTACACGTTGATCTCAACCTCTTCAAAACAATTCACAAGTAAATCTCCAAGGAATGTATGAACATAGCTTTTGTCTTTTATTTCTTATTTACTTCTTGATTTACATATCTCACTCTAGGGATTAAGCTTAAAATGTTATGTTCTCAAGTTTTTTTAAAATTATACTCA